>JAHZMX010001708.1:0-11412 GCA_027743895.1 Seira musarum | reverse complement strand
GTGACGAAGCTCGCAAATATAGCAAGTCGAAAATCCAAATATTATTTTTAAAAAGGGCTTAGTTGAAAAGAAATTCATTGATTGTCTGTTTTGTGGTTGATGATTCCTTTAGCTCGAAAGCTTTTGCAAGAAATCTCAAAACGCACGGCTTACGCCATTACATTGGAGGAGTTTCAACAAATTCAGAGTTTGGAGAACAATGAGAAAACTTACGGTGGCGGAATCGGGCTGATGAGAAAACGTAACCAGCAGAAGGAGTATCATTCGGGGGGATGTGAAGCAAAAATTGATTGGATTTTCCTCAACCAAAACCATTTCCCTAGGTTTGTTCGAAGTTACAATTGTACTACAACTGGTTGTGGAATCGCTGGATCCTGTAGCCAGAAACGATATCCAGTCTATGTGTTGAGAATGAATTCACCGGACAACATTCCCGTGCTTGATGAGGGTTGTGACACGCACCTTCCTGAGGAATTAAGGTGTGACTGGAAGTTGGTCCCTATTAACGTCACAACCTATTGCGAATGCGTTTCAAATGGAATCAATTCCCTCACTTATGGGTAAAAAGTAAAACCTTTAGAAGCGAGGGAAGAGGAGAAGGATAAACAAGTAAGGGTGAAGCTTAGGTAATTAAAAGCTTCACAATACATAATCAATCATGCACCATTTGGGACAAAATATCGAGCTATTACTCGTCATCCTATAAAACATGAGCTTTGAATTCTATTAAAAGTAAATAAATCTATTTTTACTTGTTCAGTAATTACTTCCAATTCAAATGAACCTAATAATTCATACTTCAACTGTGAGAAAGGAATGAAATGGAATCAAAACGGATTTTGCTTGGAATATGTTTTCGCGTAAGTCAGGGTCACAAAGACGTAGTTTGAAATTTGAAAGTCATCAAAAGATTCAATAATGTTTCTATTTAGATCATAATGGGTTGAACTTTAGATTAGAGTTTGCTGAATCGGAGTTCATTAGTGTTAGGGGCAATTAGAGGAACATTTTTAGTTCAAGAAAAAACGTAGTAGAGTAGACCAAGGTAAATGGTGTTGAATAATTTCGCTATGCATCAGTGCTTATATTTTGTAAAAAAATACTTCTCCAATGATAACAATATACGCTTATTATGATTCGGTAAAAAAATGAGTTTGATTTGTGTTATGATGATATGATGTGTAGGTGTAATGATAAGATTACGATTTCGATTGCATTAGAGAGTGATTGTAAAACCGGAATGTTCGGTCTAACGAATGTTAATATTCTCCATGAAAATTGTGATTGCAGAAACGGAAAGTACCTAATAAACCCATTTATCTGTAATTTATCATAATTATACCTTTTATCTGTAAATAAAAATAAAATCTTCAGCAATCTCAAAGATTCAGAGCATTATTGCAATATAGAGCAAAATAACTTTTGATTTCTTCTCGGTTTAGACGCATTTGTGCCACAGTTTTGCCATCATAATCGCAATCATCTTTATGAAAAAAGTGGATCATTTATGCGTTCCTCGCATGTATGTTGGAAATGCAGTTTTTTCTTGCATTAGATGAGATGTCTTGGGAGATCAAGATGTGGAGGCTAACATCAATTAGAGTTCCGAAGGATGTCAACTTTTGTCACCTTCACCTAAATCGATTTTTAAGAAATTAGGATTTTCTATTGTGCTTGCTCATAGACCTGAATAAAACAGATTATCATCATGGCTCATGCCATTCCATCTCTATTGTATGATATGACATGATGTGCTTTTAATTAACACCAGGTCAGTACATGTAAAAAAGCTAAAGAAAAATACCGATTTCTCAATATTTTACAAACATAACATGGCTTAACTTGTTTGATCGATTTTTATCTTTTATTTATGAATTAAAAATTAAAATAATTCAGCCAAGTTTCGAAAATGAATTGCTACAATCATAATAACATCTCAGCTAGCCATTGCATGCACTGCAAAATGCAGTTGTTATAAATGATAATTCTTTGCATTGCGCTTTTGACTGGCTTCATATTTTAAAAACGAAACTGCTCCTGCAAGCAAACGACATTAGAGTTAAAGTCCATTTTTAAAGTCATGCGAGGCTGGTTTATCATTTCTCTCAAGACGCGATTATTTCGAGCAAAAAAGTTGTTCAGTATTAGCGTGACCGCGTAATAGTGACAAAAACGCAAGTTAGTTTTAACCGACCAACAGAATACAATTTATAACATCATGTCTCATAATATGTAATATTTTACAAGACTTCTGCATTTTTACAAGAAGGACATGTAAATTTTTAAATAGCATTACTGACTCCTTTATGTCATGTCATGTCATTTTGATTGCTTACTTACTACAAACTGCAAATGTTGACTCTCTACTCTCCTCATATTAGGTTAAGTCATCATGAAAAAATTTTATGTTTGCAAAATGCCAATTAACTGCGTTCAATCAATTTTCCGCCACAAATAATTTACATAATCCCTTAAGCAGAGTTACAGCTCCTGCCACAGCATAAAGGCTCCATTATACCCCATTGCCATATACCCCATAAGGTGAGTTTTATTTTTTTATCGCTGCCATTACAATTCCTTATGGTCTCATGACATGATATTTATAAAGTATTTTGGGATTTTGAATGAAACAGTGTTTCTCATGTTTGAGTTTCATGCTTCCTACATGGGAATGCCACTCAAGGTTGAAGCTGATGCCCAAAAAAATGACATAATGTTTACATAATCCCTTAAGCAGAGTTACAGCTCCTGCCGCAGCATAAAGGCTCCATTATACCCCATTGCCATATACTCCCCCATAAGGTGAGTTTTATTTTTTTATCGCTGCCATTACAATTCCTTATGGTCTCATGACATGATATTTATAAAGTATTTTTGGGATTTTGAATGAAACAGTGTTTCTCATGTTTGAGTTTCATGCTTCCTACATGGGAATGCCACTCAAGGTTGAAGCTGATGCCCAAAAAAATGACATAATGATAATTAAGACTTTTGAAGTAAGATATTGCACGAGTGCTGAAAAGTGACCCATAATCATAGCGCGAGTTATTGCACTATAAAGATTATTATATCGTTCTGAATTAGAATTGGCACACTTCCTCCAACCTCCGGAATGTTACATGACTTGTAAATGTTTGTAAATATGCCTACTCTATGCAATTGTGACAATCGAAATCGATTTTTTCATAGTTTGAGTGCGTCTGTTCCATTTCTCAGAAATTAAAAGCATTAGAACCCACCACAATTGTTTCTTTCGTCTCATTGTCTTTTAGTCGGTGGTGGTGTGGTGGTAATGTCTAATTGGAAGCTTGAATGACACGTCCTAGTCTTATTTGCATAAGGTGTTAGACAAAATACTTGTCAGGCTTACTTTTCTTCCGACTTGGAATATTAATATTATCCAACATTAATTGAATTTCTTCAGCATCGGAAACGATTTCAAAATGAAGCAGTTAATTTGTGGGATTCTTTTAACCTTATTTTACTCGTGCCATGGAATAAGCCCATTTGGTGGATTTTCGTTACAGCCCGAACAGTTTCACAAACGAAAACAAGGAGTTCAATCCGATCTTTAGTAATTACAAGAGTTCTCCTAAATTCGGATATGTGCCAACACCGAGTTCAAGGTCTGTGAAGTTGGATGGACCTTTTGATGTTACAGCTTATATTGTCCAGAGCTGCCCCAAAAAGATTCCATTGGAGCCACATATCGTGGTAAGGTCTCAGAAATAAATGCAATATTATTTATGGGGCAATGAAAGATTGAAATTATACCAAAATTTCTCTCTGGTGAATCTCAATACTTAGGTCGAGGCTGAGAAATGTCTTGAGAACTTCTTATCGGATGAAATGTTAAGTCAGTCTTTGCTAATGTTGGCTTCAAGACAATATCAACAGTTTGGGTCGATGGCATGTAAGGTGTGGCCGAATGTGAGCACTTGCTTAACTGATCTGATTGCCTACTTGGAAGAATGTCAGGAAAAGAAGTACATTGGAAAAGTGACGGATGGCATCCTCAGTTATTTGTGTTCTGCACCAAAGGGTGCTCCAGAGGGAACAAATAACCTTGGAGGTAAGTTAAATTGATATGACTCTCTAGCTTTTTGTGTTGTCTTAAACGCATTTATTTTATGCTTTGTGTGTCAAAATATAAATGGGAGATGCGCGTGGGCATCAGTATTTTTATATTATTATGCAGATTTCCTCATGGCTGGTGGCTTGACTTGTGTCGACATTAACGGATTTTCTCAGTGCATGAAGGAATCCAAGGAAGCGCTACCACAGGATGCAAACTTTTGCGCGTAAGACTTACATACTAACTTGTTTTTAAATATTTTCGGTTCAGAACTCTTACGATTAATCTCCCAATATTTCACACTAACTTGTATTTCAATATTTTCGGTTCAGAACTCTTATGTTTAATCTCCCAATATTCTGCAGTACCATTCAAAGGCTAAAAGAGTGTGGTCAGCCAGCATTCAGCCAATGCTATTCAAAAACGCCATGGGGAATAATTTCTTCAGGTTTAGACGGTTTGGAAGATCAATTTTCTTGCGCAGCTTTGACTGATGCCACCATAACTGATAAAGTTGAGAACAATATCGAGCCAATAGCCAAGCGCTAATCCTGTTCCCATTCCGATAGAAATCGAGAAGAAATCCGAAGAATAAGCGAAGTTTATGAATAAATGTTGAACATTATTGCTTCAGAATGTATGTCGAAATAATTGGTCTTGAAACAAACACAAGGAAAACGGGATATATTACGGGATTGTTGAATTTAATTTAGATTATATGCTTCTCTTGGAATTTCTTGCCAATAAAGTATCGTTCGAAATTAAATTTGGATAGATCTAAAGTTCTAAAGTAACCATCTAACATTATTTCCATTACGGCACGAGCTACTGCCGGAGCTTGTTGGATTCCTGAAATAATAAAAAAAAATAGTTACAAGTTACAACCTTGATGCATTTCAAAATCCTTACGACATAAGCATTATACACCTTACAATGGCGTCTTAATGCTTTAAAATCTGCGGAGTTAAGCTAATGAGATAAAATTCGAACAAATAAGCGCAGAGCATTTTGAAAAACATACTTTTATCATAGAACTTTAGAACTTACTTTAATATTTCTAAAGCCAGGAACACGATGTGCGATGGATGGCCAAACTTCCTTCTCAAAATATTCATAATTAACTTCTAGCTTTCCTGTTTCCGGTTCATCGCCCAGTGGGGGAGATTTACCAGCTACAAAGTGACCAGCATATCCTTCTCTCCTGATTTACAAGAAAGCAAAAGTTATTAACTTGTCAGGCTCAGGCAATTTTTAAAAGACTAGACTATTTGTTACCTGAAATAAGTTCCATCTGGATTGACAACTAACGGACAATCTATTCCTGGACCTTCGGGAGCATGGATGCAATATACATATCGTTTTCTATACAAAACACAAAAGTACGAGCAGTTAATAATATTAAATATAATTTTTATTATCAGCAACAAAGTACAAACTGCTTATCATTACCTTGGCTCAATTGGTAACGGCACGCTTAAATGCTCCTTTCTTCGTCCGATTCTTGCCATCTCGGCAATTTTCCCCGACTCATGACCAGCGGCGATAATACAAACTGCATAATCTACTGTCCGAAGTTCTCCATGTGGAGTTTTAACAATAACCCGCCTTGCTAATTCTGTATCTTCCCAAGGATCCCTTCCAGCCATAACGATAGATTCTGAATTGTCGAATTCAAAGCCGACTACTTCCGCATGGACATATTCAGCTCCAAGATAATGGGATTTTTTCTTGAGAGCAAAGTGAAATTCCCACGCATCAAACCTGTAGAAAAGCCAAGTTGGTCGATTAATAAAAATTTTGAATTCTTGTTCCTTGTTCCAAATATGAATCATTAAATCAGTTTTAAGAGCAAGCGCTACTAACCATCCTTCCCCTTCTAAGCCATGTAATCCCAGTTCAACACCTTGTGTGTTTATCCAGGGAAATCTTTCCTTAAGACGCTCCTGGGTCAACAATTCTACGTGGCACCCAAGCTCCCTACAATCATAGAACAGAATCAACTGCGTTTTAGTTTTTAACAATCACTTCCGTTTCATTTCAATAATGGTGTCGGTATCTCAGTTTATTCACATACTTTTGTTGAAGCCAAGTTTCTTGCATTGTTTCGGCCTGCTCCTCATTTGCCAGTTGGAGATATCCGTATGGATGATACTTGATGTCTGGAGGTGGATCGTCGCCACACTTCAATATTTTGTGGGCATTCCTCAAATATTCCGCACCGTAACGAGCCATTTCTACATTGTCTTTGAGGGAGAATTGTTGCCGAAGTCCTCCAACAGACATGGCAGTCGCTGATGACTTGTACTGTGTTTCCAAGTCATGAAGTCATAAAAAATATATTTAGTTTTAGACACATGATATAACTTTCAAAATATGAATTTCTTTTGACATTTTATTACCGTTGGATCCTTTTCAACCACCATTAATTTTATTGCATCCCTTGGAAGTCTATCCAATATCGTATGAGCAAGACATGAGCCCATGATTCCTCCTCCAATAATGAGAACGTCAACATGGCTGGAAAAATTTACAATTGGGGGTACTCGCATGAACACTGATTTGATATCATGTTTGAAGATCCTCCATGTTCGGCCAATCGGATCATCGATTGGTTTGGGTATTCTTGGATACTCCTTGTAATTATCATCCTCATCCTATCCAAATAATAATTAAATAACGGATAGTAAGTTTAAAAAAAATCTTCTTGAAGGATTAAGAGAAATGATATGAGTGAATGTCAGAAATTACCTTCTTTAAAAGTCTGTTCGTTGTTGATAAGCATTCGTATGAGCAAGACATGAGCCCATGATTCCTCCTCCAATAATGAGAACGTCAACATGGCTGGAAAAATTTACAATTGGGGGTACTCGCATGAACACTGACTTAATATCATGCTTAAAGATCCTCCATGTTCTGCCAATCGGGTCATCAATTGGTTTGGGTATTCTTGGATACTCCTTGTAATTATCGTCCTCATCCTGTCCAAATAAGAATTAAATAACGGATAGTAAGTTTTAAAAAAATCTTCTTGAAGGATTAAGAGAAATGATATGAGTGAATGTCAGAAATTACCTTCTTTAAAAGTCTGTTCGTCGTTGATAAGCATCTCAATCCTGAGGAGCCTGAAGTTACCGATTGGGATTTTGCCAGGGTATGCGTCCTACTGACTAGGTTCCTGAATGCGAATAACTTCGTCATGTTCAAATTTTGTATTCCCTTTTATCCTAGCATGTTCTTCAAGACAATTTAAACTTTAATGACGTTTAGAACAGAACTTGAACTTTTAAAACTCTTTTTCTACTCGGAGGTGATAATCGTACAGAAGTGGCTGGATGAAATCAAATCCGAAGGAATCTTAGGTGACTGGTATGGAGGAACTCGATTTGTTTTTGTTTTGGCTCCTGCCTGTGTTTCATGTTTAGCTCATTGCATTACTTCAGTTGACTCGCTACACCCCATGAGTATTCGCACCATTCCAAAAGCTCTTGTGTTTTTTATTCCTTTCGGTCAAAAAGCACATGGTTTTGAGGTGTATAGACACGGACAAACTTTAATCTTCCTGTCAAATTAATTGTAAATAAAAGTACAATACCTGAATTTGAATTAGTTCAATAAAAATATCCATAATGCCCAAGGGCAAGGGAAAAGGTTCTGCCGCAGCGGTGAAAGAAAAACCCGTGGAACTAGGCTTTTTAGAAGAGGAACCCGACCCGTGGAGATTATCCAGTGCGTTTTTCGTTTCGAAAGTAGGAGGTCACCCAGCGTGGCTCAATCTGAAGGAATTGCCGAAGACACAGGAGCTGAAATGTCCATCATGTAGTTCGCCAACGCAGTTCCTTCTCCAAATTTATGCTCCGTTGGACGAGACCGAGACCTTCCACAGGACAATATTTATTTTCATTTGTTCGAGAAAACAGTGTTGTGTGGAGAGAAATTCAAATAAGAATTTGCTCGTTTTTCGATGTCAACTTCCGCGCTTCAATGGGTTTTATTCGAAGGATCCTCCTAACATGGAAAATAAGGAGTTGGCCAAGATCACCCCTGAAAAGTTTAGCGTTGGACTTTGCAGAATGTGTGGATGTCGAGGAGAATTGAAATGCAGTGCATGTAAGAAAGTGGCGTATTGTTCCAAGGAACATCAACAATTTGACTGGAAAGCGTTCCACAAACAGGAATGCAATGATGCAGGTAATTTTGCCAATAACTGCTGAATTAAGAAAACTCAAAGGGAACTAAATATAAACGTCTTGTATTTTGCTCTCTACAGATTTCAAAGGTGGAATGCACTCAACCAATATTGGTTTCGACCAGTTCGAAATTGTAATGGACACAGAGGTGATTCCTAGAGGTGCTGGGAAAAGCAAAGTGGACGAGAAATCTCAGTTAGACGAGTACAAAAAACTCGTGACTGAAGGAAAAGCTGGATCACTGGGTGAATATATTAAATTTTTATAAATAAATGTGGTTGAGAATGATATTTGAAGTTTTAAATCTAATTTTGTTCACAGCGGACTCTGAAATTACTCAGGATATGATGGAAGCTTCTTCTTATAAGTCAGACAAAGCATTCAACAAGTTCAAGAAGAGGATTGCATACGTTCCGGAACAGATCCTTCGCTATGATAGAACCGGCGAACCATTGTGGGTTTCCAATGAGAAAATGTTGAAGAAGGACGATGTTCCACCATGTCCGTATTGTAAAGGACCTAGAGTTTTCGAGTTCCAAGTGATGCCTCAGCTATTAAATTCTCTTGGAAGTGACGTAATTGACTGGGGGACATTAGTTGTTTACACATGCCAAAAAAGCTGCAGTGAGGGGCCTGCCTACAAGCAAGAGTTTATTTGGCAACAAGATTTCAAAGTGGACGATGACGATAGTGGCCCCAGTTTGAACAAGAAGATGAAAAGATTGGCTGTTCGCGACCGCGATGAAGATGACGAGTGAATCATTAACGTTTTGTAGCTTTCTTTCACAATACATTCTTTATTTGTTACTTCGAAAAAGCGGATTATTAAATAGATTTAACTAAAGCATATCGAGATCGTTGTCGCCTTCTCCCTGTAAAAATCATTTCATCTACTGCCATTTCTTCGTTTTTCGCGTCCCTTTCATCATCCTCATCTTCACTAGTTTCGGAAGTAGAGGAGGACCCATTTTTAGCCGGAGGTTTTTGTTTTACTTTCTTTTGTCCTGATTTTCTAATCTTACCAATTTTATTTGTAACTTTAAATTCCTTCTTTGAATCCGGCGCTGGTGTGGTAGGTCTGGACTTTTTCACTGCCTTTTTAAACATTTCTCTGTACGTTTGCTTAAATGTAGGGACATTTCGTCTGTGTGGAGCTTCATCGTCTTGTTGCTTCACGTTGGTTTTTATTTCCAAAATACCAGTTTTAATTTTCTCTTTAGGTTTCAAATCTTCCATTTGTGCCTTTTTGTAATAATGAACAGCGTCATAGTTTGTCCTTGGTCGATCACTGTTCAATGGCTTCGCCTTTTCTATTTGTAACCGCCGGTTTGCGAATTGGGCCGTTTGAATTTTTGCAACCACCTTTTGAAATTCATTGACAATGTCTTGACTGGTATTTGCCTCAATTACGGACGTAGGATTCGAAGCAACCTCAGTCATTTCATCTATGTCAATTGGTTCTCCTCTTGCTCTGGCGTTCATGGTGGCTTTGTTCAATCGCTCGATTGCCATGAGTGTGTGTCTAAATTGCTGCAAATTATTTCGGTTTTTGTCACGATATCTGTTTACTTGGCCTTTCTCAAATGGGAGTACTCCACTTTCTAAACGATTAACGACGGACATGATTGTCTGTGTTTGATAGGGGCATGATGGGAACGCAGCGTTGCAGAGGTTCGGGTTTTTGTATTTTTCTGCGACAATGTATGCTAATTTGTACTGCGTTAGAGGGTCCTAAAATGAAAACATACTTGAGTTATTGTTGGTATCAAATCTTTCCTGATGAAGATAAAATGTCTTACTTACGCTCGACTAGATCTCTTTTGTTCCTTCGTCGAGTTCCTTTCTTTGATCCTAACTTTCTCGCATTTCGCCCCGAAACATCAGCAAAGAATGGATCATCCGCAAACATATCGTCAATAGGAGCTTCTGTAGTAGGTCTTCGGAAGAACGATGGCTGAGGTGGTATAGGAGGAGGTTGTGGTGGTAGCGGAGGCATCGGAGGAGGAAAATAGTAATCAGGCTCAGATCCTGTTCGTCTAGTCAAAGTCATTGGTGGTTCTTCATGCGCATGAAATCCGTGATGCATTCCATCATCCATTAAGCCGTCACGGTCACGGCGGAAAGCTTCTTCATCACGGTTTCCCGGAAACCCTCCGTTTTTATTACCGTTGTGCTTTTGTCTATATTTCTTTCGGGCACTTTTGCGTTTCTCTTTGTCCCTCAGGATATACATGTAAGTCTCTGGGTCTTCAATTTCATCTATCATTTCGTCCAATGCTTGCATCTCGAGTTTATGCTCGTGCTCTTTTCTGTACTGCTCAAAAGAGTCATCCTCTTCGTTTGAGTGTTCATCAGAACGAGAACCAGAATCAATATCATCTTCCGGTTCTTCTTCCTCTTCTGATCCACTACTATGACTTTTATTATCATCGCCATCGTCTTCCTCCTCATCATTTGCTGTGCTTTCAGGCGATGATGTCGTTGTAGTCGTAACAGGGGCAGAATTTGGACGTGGAGGACGCACCGTTGGTAACTGTGACTCGTATGCTATTAGTTCTTCTTTGGTAATTTTAGGCTGATGAATTGAAGCCATGCCCAGGATTGATCCCTTATCAAGCCTAAAATCAAATCAAGAGTAATTTTATCTCAACCAATCGCAAACTTTCATTACATTTCTCTCCATTTGACTTACGCCATCGTCGCTCTATATGGGTCGGATGTGACCTCACAGAAAGTCTTTGGAAGACAATTGAGTGGATCGATCATGGCCAACTGACGTATGAACCTTTCTCTAATTTTATTATCGAGAGAAACTGGAACATCCACAGGCTTGATATACGAGAAACCAAAACTATCTGATGAAGCTTTGGGTGTTGGAGTTGTGGTGGAAGTAAACATGTTATATGAATAAACACCGTTTCCGGAGTAGCTGTAAGGGAACGGGAAGTTAAAGCTAGGGCTCGGAGATGGAGGTGCTGTGGGAGGATATGCAGGGGGGTACAGATAATTTGGGTATGTTGGATAAGCATGATATGGATTGTAAATAGGTGGAGAGGTGGTGGTAGTGGAACTGGAGGTGGAAACAACAGGTTGTATTATGATATTTTGCGTGGTTTTCTTCTCTTCCTCTTTTCTTGGAGTGAAAGTTGG
>JAHZMX010001706.1:0-12320 GCA_027743895.1 Seira musarum | reverse complement strand
TAAAAATCTGATGTTCAATTTGGTCCGATCGTTTCAAGTTTGTTACTTCAAATGAGTTCAGGTGCTACATTTTGCTGCAACTTTTATATACTTTTGCAGAATACTTACGTGCGGAAATCCCAAATTAGGCCAAGGTTTGTTGTTTGTTTATGCACTGCAGACTAAGGAAACTGGAAAAAACGTACTCTAAAAATGAAGTGTCTCGAAGAATAAATCGTTTTATGCGTTTAGTGATGTACAATGTACAGCGATCTTTTCCCAGGAGAATTCCATTCGTTCCAGCAAACATTTCTGCTGTTCATGAATGCGAATCAAAGTCATGGGCATTTCCTTCCGCACAAACAAAAGAAAACTTGTAAAAATAGCATAGCATTATTATCGTTACAATGTCTCATTATTGTAGTAGCTGATGATGATCTTGTTGTGGTGCGTGCGATAAAGTTGAGTGAGGTGTAAGATTTGTGGTATTTTTATCTGGCAATTTTTGGGTTACACAAAATCAAGGAAGTGGAATGAAATGGCTTGATTAGGTACGCATGTGTTTTTCTTGTCTACCTAAACTGACCTCTAAAAAAGGTATCCTTTCAATGAAGGGTAATAATAAGATTGAGATTGAGACGTAAGTAAGGACCTGGGGCCAGCCCACTGCTACCCCAATTTGTATGCGTGTGAATTTGTAGACCATAATGAATCGTCATCGTCACTGCTCATCCGGATTTATCGTTACAATGTCTCATTATTGTAGTAGCTGATGATGATCTTGTTGTGGTGCGTGCGATAAAGTTGAGTGAGGTGTAAGATTTGTGGTATTTTTATCTTGCAATTTTGGGATACACAAAAATCAAGGAAGTGGAATGAAATGGCTTGATTAGGTACGCATGTGTTTTCCTTGTCTACCTAAACTGACCTCTAAAAAAGGTATCCTTTCAATGAAGGGTAATAATAAGATTGAGACGTAAGTAAGGACCTGGGGCCAGCCCACTGCTACCCCAATTTGTATGCGTGTGAATTTGTAGACCATAATGAATCGTCATCGTCACTGCTCATCCGGATAATGTGTATGGACAACGTGTGCAGTAGAGCACACAGAATGATTGTTTTCGTGGATGGTGGGCCTGTCCATACTTATTATGCAGAAAAGCGTACAGATATGCACTACATACTTTCACTTTTCTGGAGCAAAATAAGGACCTCCTCTTATTTCAAGGTTAATTATTTATGCGTCCTACCAAGTCTAGACTTTTCAGATAAGACAAAGGCAATGATGAAAGAAATTAATGAAACATGACATGCTAATGAAGTGCTATTAAAATTAAAATATTTTTATTTGTTAAAAAAATATATTTCGAAATTTATTTAAATCGATTACAATTAATAAAAAAAAATTATCCCCTAATAAAATGATGTCTATTTAGATTAGGATCGCCTAACTTAAATCTAGGATTGGAAGCTTGTACTCCGTAAGTCTCAATGAATAACGTTTCATCGTCATCTTCCCATTTTAGATTAGGATCGCCTAACTTAAATCTAGGATTGGAAGCTTGTACTCCGTAAGTCTCAATGAATAACGTTTCATCGTCGTCTTCCCAGGGATCTCCTTCAACTGGCTCCCCATAATCTGCAAACTCCGATGGGTCATGCGGCTTTTCTAGATAATATCCTGGCAATGGCGGAACAGGGAAAATGGAAAGGGGTGGATATTGCTGATATAGGTATGACGGAAGTATAGGCTGCAGAAACGATGGCGGCAGAGTGGTTGGTTGTTCGGTAATTGGTGGCGCGGTTGAGGTGGTAGTAGTCGTTGTCGTAGTTGAAGTTGTTGTAGTAGCTGAAGTTGTGCTTGTTGCCACCGTGGTCGTCGTCGAGGGTCTTGGTCGTGGTCTAACTGGGGGACGTGTTGTAGTTGGAGGGGGTGGTGTAACCCATGGAAACCCATAATAACCTTGTAGATAATTCATTTCTTCCCGGTACCATTGGTGGGTCTGTTGGGGTCGCTTCAGTAGATCCAAGTGGAGGTGGAGTTGGAAGGGTAAACGGGGGAAGTGGACCTTGATTTTAATTCAGTGTTCAATTATTTCAATTGATTGAATGAACGTGGAACAATTAAATAAAATCGAATTTAAGAAATGCATACCTTGGCAGCTCCTCCCAAACCACCCACCCACATAAGGAGTGTCGGTCAGCAAACAAACCAGCCCTAAAATTTAAAGACTCGAATCAATGAACGATAATCTACATTTGCAATAAAATATCAAAACATTCAAACCTGAACCGTAATATCCAAAGGGGGCCGAATAAGGAAACCTCGGTGGCATGATTAAGCGCTTCTCTGCTTTTATTTCTGTCGAATTTTCTAAAGTTATTTCCGTCATTGGTAAGGCACTGACTAGCGAAAGCATTACCGTGGGAAATATGCATTTGTGGATCATGATTGCAGTATTTTTTTAATTGACCTAAAAATGAATTAAACAAAATGAACCTGGTAAGAAAAGTACTAACCCTTTTCTATTGTACTATTGAATCTTACTTATCCAACTTTGATGTTCAGTTTGTAAATTATCAAATGAATGAAAATATGAATTTATTTAAAATATTCTAGATGAAAAGTAACTAATGTGCTTATTGATATAAACGTTTATTCTGACTGTGTCGCTCCCGAAAATCAGCTTGAGATTATATTCGTGTCTTCTTCCTATCCGCTCAAGAGAGCGACTGAAAAGGACAAGTACGAACGGCACGTGCTTTATCTATCCCACTGGTCCTTTCAATTGTATTGGGAATTAGCAGTTAAACCTGACCTAGGCGTCCTCAAAAATTCGTCCCTTACCTAGGTCAACCATACCTCATTCAAGAACTCAGAGTCCTCCAACCCTGCGTACCCCAAAGCCAAAAATAAGGTTAACTTAATGAAAGGGCTTGATGTATTGTTGACATGTCATGAAATTAGAATAATCTATTATTATTATATTTTGTGTGTATTGCGGTGGTTGAATCATCAGCAAATGAATGACCAAGATGAATCATTGATTTGTATTTAATTTTAGTTTAGTGATTCCCTGTTAATGTGGTGCCAAAGTAAAAGTAGATGACATGAGAGATTAATTTTTTGTATAAAAATATATCTTTGAATTTATTTGTTTCATAAAAATAGGTTCATTTGCAACACATAAGTAGTACATATTAAGTTCTGTTATTTTTAATGTATGCGCATTAGTGGATACGCTAAAGCTTTTTTTACATATTTGCGGTTTCTAAATGTATTTAGTATGGGGAGGATGAAGCACCATACCCTGGAAAGAAAACAATTTTAAAAATTGGTGAAGGGGTTTTAATTATTAAAACCTTTTCAGCATTTCTACTTACCATAAGATGGAGAAGAATAAGAGGGAGCACTGTATGAACTCTGATAAGAGGGAGCTTGTTTCATAAAAATAGGTTCATTTGCAACACATAAGTAGTACATATTAAGTTCTGTTATTTTTAATGTATGCGCATTAGTGGATACGCTAAAGCTTTTTTTTTACATATTTGCGGTTTCTAAATGTATTAGTATGGGGAGGATGAAGCACCATACCCTGGAAAGAAAACAATTTTAAAAATTGGTGAAGGGGTTTTAATTATTGAAACCTTTTCAGCATTTCTACTTACCATAAGATGGAGAAGAATAAGAGGGAGCACTGTATGAACTCTGATAAGAGGGAGCTGGGGTGGTGTAAGAGTTTCCATAGGATGAATGATAAGGAGCTGGGGTAGTGTATGAGCTTCCATAGGATGATTGGTAAGGAGCTGGAGTGGTGTACGAGCTTCCATAGGATGATTGGTAAGGAGCTGGGGTCGTGTAAGCGTGTCCGTATGTAGATGGGTAAGCTGGAGATGGAGTGGTGTAGGCAGGAGGAGAGTATGATGGAGATGAATATCCTCCATAGGAAGGAGCTGGAGTGGTGTAAGCGGGAGGATGTCCGTACGAAGAACCGTAAGCTGGGGATGAGGAGTAGGTTGGGGAAGTATGTTGGGGCAAGTAGGGATTGTAGTATGCTCCCAGTCTAAAAGAATGAATAGTCAGGCCAGTTAATTAAATGATTAGACTAATTTTAATTCTTCATTTGTTCATAAAATCTTACTGAAAAGCGAATGGTCCAACCAATCCCATGGCAGGTCCTTGCTGAGCTCCCCATCCTGGTGCTCCCCAACCAGGAGCACCCCATCCATGAGGAGCTGGAGTCGTTTCCTCTTCTTTATGCCAAAAACGCTTGCTAATCTTAGCACCATCATCCATCCGGTCTTCCAATTGGTGAATTTTTTCATCTAATTCGGCATCTTCAACAGTAATGAGTTCTTCCTTGCCGGCTTTACCGACTTGAGCAAGTGGAATTGGAACAGCACCCTCCACAGTGACTTTGCCAGGAATAGAAAACACTTCCACTAAAGCAGGTTCGGAATTCCCCACTCCTACTTGAGATGCAAATGATGATGCAAGGGCGAAAACGCCGATGGTAATCACCTGAAAAACAATAGAATGATCCAATTTTGTTCGGAAATCACTAAATAAATCTGTTATTAAACTCAGAAACTTACTGCAAATGCTCGCTTCATCTTAAAGTGTCACTTGAAACAAACTTTTTTTTTTAAGAAAATGGGTTATTATTTTTAAAATCTGGAATCTTTGATTGCTTTTTTCTTGCTATTGCTTTGAAATCAGAAATGTGAGTGCATGCCTACCTGAATCATCGGTTCACCTTTATATACCAAACTACTCTCTGATTTCCAATCTTTTCATTCAGGAAATTCACCTTTAAAGGTAAATGCTCAAAAGGATGGAAAAAAATGTAAAGGTCGAGGGTCATGCAATTCAAGAGCACTTTAGTAGATATTCTCGTGAATTCCATTAAACACTATTTTTACCTGAAAGTATAAGTTTTGCCTTTTTTACAGACAAGAGTCCGAGTAGAGTGGATGGTGGATTTTCTCAAGGGCTTGAGCCCGTACCCTTTTCCTAAGCTCACATTTGTCCGACTGTCATTGTCAATACTACAGAAGGGACAGTGGCCTTAACAGTTCATGAAAATAGGACAAGGTCGATTAATTTTGGACCAGAACTTGGATGAAACAGGAAGTTTTGCATCTCGTGCATGGGAAATACTGACCAGATGCGGTTCCGGTTCTTTTATTATGACGATGAGGTAATCATGATAATGAAATAAAATGCACCATTTTGTGGAATGTCAATCCTGGATCTCCTCATCTTCCTTAAACTTTCTGAAGTTTGCAAAGGATTTACATAAGAACAGTTAACACTTTTATTTTTCATAATAAATTATTTTTAATTTATATATATTATAGCATATGTTTGCGAAGATTAATTCTAAATTTAACAATTTCATTAGTTTAATTTTTGCGCCCTAAACTCTACCAACGATAGCGAAGAACAGATAACAGATATCATTAATAACTTATTAGTAATTTCTTATTATATTTAAGTGTATCTTGATACATTTTATATGGATCCGCTAACATTTTCTGTACTTCCACATTATGTAGGAAGCAGTCTATCTTGAAGATGAGCCCCAACATAATTAATAAAAACCTTTGCTTCAAAAATACTCCAGTAGTAGTAGTGAAGCTAAATAATGTGGTAAAAACATTCCAGCAGAGCCAAAAAATCTTCTGTGACTTTTTATTTAGCCTCAACTCAAATATAATCTTAGAAGAAGCAAGAGCGAGATTTTACATACATGATAGCATTTAATTTAGCACAAGTACAAGATTATAAAATGATTCGATTCATTATAGCGTTGATTTAAATATATATACTTCTTGTACTTGAACACTTCTTGTCATTTTTAAAATCATTTGCTGGAGCAAGAAGAGGCATATTATACTTTATAAATTTTCACTCCATCCAAATAAATTATCTTAGAATGAGCTAATGAATTAGGTTAATTGATACTAGAATTCTCTTTTTTTATAGTTTACGTGTAACATAATTACAGCAGTTCAGAATTGGAATGACAGTAACAAAAATATTAGTCGGACAACAAAAACTGTTGGACACAAAGTTTCATCTCTCCCTAATCGTACCATTGTACAAAAAGCAGTTGCAAAGTTCACAAAAAAAAGTCAGAAAAATACTACAAAAAAATTAATGTTACCTCTTTTTCATCATCTATATTTTTTATAACAATTCCAGTAAAATATAATTTAAATTGGTTCTGCAGAAAAAAAAGTGAACATTTACGGCATATTTTTTATAGATTTAAAAATGCGTACATACTATACCTACATGCAAGTCATTGAACATTAAAATCCGATTTATAAGCCCCTGAAAAAATGCTAGCTAAAATATGTTACACCTTATGGGGCATTATAAATGCAGGGTGGTGATATAATATAGACTTGGTGAATATTACAATAACAAACAACACTCATTGATTTCCTTACACTGACGATTCTATTAATTCGATAAGTCTCGATGTCTATCACCCATAAAACGATTTTCCTAGAAAAGGGAGTACAAAACGACGATATATCTGGGTTGACTATATGTCAATTCTGCTGCCTGAGCCTGAACTGACTTTAAAGCAGCTCAACAAAATGTCAAAGTCTATTGCACTAATAGTAAAAACTAACTTGATTCGCGATAGTGCAAAAGATGCATTAGTCATTCGAGGGTGTGTGCAATAAATTATAAAAAGCTGAATATCTAGGTAAAACTTGTAAACATGAAGAATTCGAAAGGAAAAAGAGATGGTTTAATCTAATCTTGGTAACGAACCATCTCTTCTTCCCCTTTTGTAGTAATAGAAAGGTAAATTATTATATTGTGGACTATATTTACATGGTAGCTCCCAGTTTTCACGAGATCCGCATAAACTTCTTTTTCTTTCCTTATTAAAGCCGTCTTAGGGGTTTCAGGAAGACTCAAAATACATGGTTTTTAAAACGGTATGCATACTGACTATTATATGTTCAATTGCATTTGACTGAAACAAGTAAATATTGTAGTAATAATACGTAAGTAGGTCTAGGTAGGTACGAACTAACCGCTCACTCGGCAAGGTTTTTTGGCACATTTTCAAAAATAATAATACTAAAACGTTGAGACATTAAAATACGTTAAAGTATTTACAGGTTTTTTTTCAAATAAAGACTCTGCAGTCAAGGTGGTGGACACGTACAATAGCATTTCACGTATAAAACAAAAAAAACTTTCAGTGTTTCGTACATGTTTTTGCTTTAACTATGTTTGGGGACTTGTTCGAAAAAAATGAGTCGCAAAATTTATGACTATCATAATCGTGATGAATTGACGCTGCAACGATGATGATGGGAGAGAAACAAGGAAGGAAAATATCTAATCCGTCGTGTGTGGATTCGTATATGAAAAACCTTCGAATTGCGTTTGATCCATACTCCTGAGAATCTCCTTGTCCACCGGGGTCAATCTAGCTGCCTCCTTTGTGAACGTCGTGTCAAAATACTGAACATCCAGAGAATGTTTCTAGAAAAAAAAATGTTTTTTTTTCAAATAAATTTGCGTCACGTTATGATGATCTCATCCTTAATCATGTGAAAGTGTAATATTTACGAGTTTTGGTTTGAACGGCGGTTCAAGATCTCGTCTCTCCAACCGCTCCCAGTCTATTGGTTGGAAGAATGCTTGCTCTTTCACGTCCCCATGAACGCATCCGGCCGTCCCTAGACGTTTTGCAGAGTCTTTCTCCAACAGCTGAAAGAATTGCCAAAATAAGATATCAAAATCAAATACCTATAAGCGCATAAAAAACTAGAACGTGAACTCAAAGAACGATAAGGAAGCAAAAAAACTCTGAAATCATTTTCAAAGCTTTCGTTATTTTCATTTTGTCCTATATATTTCTTTCTAAAATGACGTAATGACAGCAATTAAATTTTTTTTCTATTATATCATTCATAAAACTCCAGAGATGCATAAAATTTAGGACTTACGAGTTCAAGCATTCGTTTTGACTCCTTGCTGAGGAAACGAGGGTAATGAACTGGTTCGTTACAAATCGACCAAAACAGTTCATCCTCATCGTGCCCACTAAATGGCGATTGTCCTATCAACATTTCATACATGAGTACCCCAAACGCCCACCAGTCTACACATTGGTTGTACCGTAATCCTTTGATAATCTACAAAAACAAATATTTTATTTTATTATTTGTTTTCTCACTTTACCCCAATCATGTGGTAGTCAAAGTTTATTGTCTTACCTCAGGGGACATATAATCTATTTGAAACAAAAAATAATAATAATTGTCATTACATAAATAATAAAATTGTTAACTAATTAATTTTTCTTTAATATGCAATTTACCTGGTGTGCCTGTTGTTTTTTTAATAAGAAAAAAATCAGATTAAAAATTACAAGCTCGCTTTCATATTTTTACAATAATATTTCCCAAAAATGTTTCATCATACCGCAAAACGTATCAGCCATTCGATCCAGGTAAATTTGTAATTTGCACATGCCAAAATCAGCTATTCTAATATGACCCTCGTAATCCAGTAGAATGTTATCAAGTTTCAGGTCCCTATTTTTAGAATAGAAATATAAAAATAATAATCTCTTGTAATAATTCATCACAGACAAGAGCAAATTATTAGCATGATAATGGTATGCAGAGTGCAACGCAGCAGACAAATGCCTTTCCCACTCACATTGCATAATGCCCAAATATTTTTTTTGAGACAATAATGAAAGCCTGAAAAATTGGAGTAATGGAAAGGCTTTTAGAATAACAAGAGGGTGACAACGACAACGTGACAGGAATTCTTTCCATGAATATTAACTTCAAGTCAAGTGAAGAAGATCTCGTGCTTGTGTATACATCTCTCAGAAAGAAAAAGGACAAAGCTGTTTTGTTCTCTTTCTTTTCAAACTCATTTATCATCTCATCCATTCCATGTCATCTTTCAGGACATGGACTAATGAATATACGAGAGCTATATCAAAGACATTGTGCAATATTTAGTTCTTTAACGTCTTAATTCTAAAGTGTTCTTGACTTACTTCCCCATTTGAATTATTGCTTATGCAAATGAAATAGGAAAAAGTACACATTTCTATTTTTCGAGTAGGACAACAGAACAGGATCGTATTGAGAATTGTTTTTTTCTTGTGGATAATGAACTAACATGCAACGTTATGTAATATCATTATTATCTTCTTTTCTAAAAAATGAAAGTGGAAAGATGCGCTTCTTATAAGATTGGCGCCATGTGAAAAACCTACTTAAGAAAGTGGGTGAAAGCCATCAAAATATTAAGATGCCAGATTGCCTTCATTCATTCAGACGTAGTTTTACGGAAGGAGCAAATATTACAGGATTTTGATTGAAGGGAGATGAAAAAGTTTTATAATGTTGACATGTCCTTCACCAGTTGGAATTTTATTAACCTAATGAGAAATTCATGTTTCACTTTGGAATTTCATAAATCACTTACCTGTAAATAACTCCCCTCTTGTGAAGGAATTTTAATCCGGATACGATTTCAGCCCCATAAAATCTCGCTCGCTCTTCCGTGAACCGACCAGATTGTTGAATGTGGAACATTAAATCACCTCCATTGAGGTATTCCATAACAAAAAATAGATGCGACTGTAAATTAATCAAGAATAGTTTGTCAATTAGTCATCAATTTAGTAATTCTGCAGTACTTTCATACAATAGCTTGGAAGCAATGTCCGCTTAATTTGCATAAAAATTGCAAAATATTTTAATGAAACAGGGAAATCAGCGACCCATGAATGACAAACAAAGACAAAACAATTTCTCTGAAGGAGTCAGCCCTGACACGCAAAATGCCACAGTGATGCAGTCGTAGTGTTTCTCAATTTCAAAAAAGAAAACGAACTCATTGCAATTCGATGCCAATTCATTTGCTGTTGAACTAACAAATCCAGATAAAAATAGAAAGCCTTCCATCATTCACTTCACAATGCCTCTTTTCACTCTTACTTGTAGTAGAAAGATAAATTCTTGAAAATTACGTATTTGATATTTAAATTACAGTTATTTTTAGCTTTATATCTAACTATATAGACCGTATGAACACAAGTCAAACGCTTTGGTAATGTCCGTGTCTGTCTATCTAAGCTGTCGTGTGACGTTGTTAGTTTTTCTTATTGAAATCTATTACTCTCAATTTCTTTCATTCCATATTACTCACTCAGCTCAAGAAATCCTTTGCAAATTTTTCTATGGCGTAAATGACACCATTTCAAACATTTAACCGATTTAGCGCGCCCATCATTCACCTTTCCCAGTGCCCTCGAATGCACATCAAAATGCCATGAATAAGAAAAGTAAGAACCGAAGGCATGATGGCATGATTCATATTAAATCACGCCAAGGTTTGGTTCGTTTTGTTGGTTTAAACAAAGAATTATTTTGTGAGAGAATGATTGAGGGCCAAAAACTGACTTCCTTCAGTGTTTGTAATGCATGCGTGACAAAGTATTCCGAAAAATGGATGAGATGGAACAGCTAACCAAGAATTTGTTTGCAAACTTTGCTCCAATGAAAGAGACTATTGTAGTACAATTTGATAAATTAAAAGAATAACTCAGAAGTAGAGCCAACAGGTCAGACGAAAATGGGCGTCAAAATATTTGTATTAGGCAGCCTTGCAACTTGCAACCTCAGTTACTTTAGTTCACTTCAAAGTGAAAACCGAGTCTTTTAGAAACGATAAAAGTTTACCTTGATGCAAGATACTTTGTTAAAATAGAAAAACATTAATTAATTCAGATGACATGATAAGATAACTAAATCTTTCTTTATGACAATTGCCGCCTCAAGGTGATGTGTAATGATGAATCAGTCTGCAAAAACTTTTTCAATTTTTGTGCCAACTCCTACCTGAAAACATTAGAAAAGGTGAATCTAACGTTTCCTCTCTTGATTTTTCATCATTTTCAAGCTAAACTTGTTAATCTTTTTATATGGACCATGTTGATTTTTACATTCTCGGAATGTCTCGATTTTCCTCATTTCCCGTGAAATTGGATTTTCTTGGAATAGATTTAAAATCAAAACTAGGTCGGTACTACTTACTACTTTTCTTGTTGAGTAACCACTTCAAAAATAGACAGACAAGATAAAAATGGGGAAAAGAAAACAAATACATTTTAATTTTATTTAAAATGGGAAACAGACCTCATGAAAGATTCACTTTTAGAATTTAGGTGTGTTTTGTTTTTCTATAAATTAAATGTTGAGCCTCTATTTTCAGAAGGAAGTAAATGAACCATGAAGCAATTAAGGTAGCAAATATGCTTCAGTTTTTCACACTTTAAACTGGAAAACTCGATTTTTTGTGAGTTGGAATGCATTACATAAAACGGAAAATTCGCCGAATGCAATATTCATCTTCTGGGAAGTAAACATGATGGCATTGATATGGATAGTGTATGATGATGAGCCAGACAAAAACACAGACATTTAGTAAGGATCATCAGGAAGATTAAGAAAACACAAACATTAATATTTTTAATGGAATAATGACAGCTTCAGTTAACCATGCCATTTCCTATAATTATAAACAGCGGATCTTCACATTTCATATTACCACGTTCAAGCTTGTCTCGTGCTTTTTGAAAAGAAAAAGCCTGCAATCTATTTATAGCCACTTGTTGGCATCGATTACAAATCCGCCTTTACAATCTCTCTTTAAAAGACTATTATGCGCCTACTACTATTATTATATGCACGAGCATCATGATTCTGGCAGACCTAAAGATCACAAAAACCAAGACCATGAATGTTTTTTGTTAAAGTCGAAACCGCACACGACGACAAGAAAATAATAAGTTGGTAAAAAAAAAGTGGAAGTTTAACAAATGTCATCGTGCGGATTGCTCTTTTAAAAGCTGCATTTACAACAGTGACCCTGAATTGAACGAAAAAAAGAAATGGATTAACTGATGCGCGTTCAAATTCAAAGGCGAAAAGAGTCAGATGATGACACAAGGTAATGTAAAAAAAAACTTCCAAGTTCAATCGTATAAAAAATCGTGACGATAGTAAAAAAATCCGATCCGATACAATTTTAACGTTTCTCTTACCAAGAACCTAAAAGAAAAATAAAATGATTGAGAAATTAGTCAACACTTAAACGTTTTCAATCCCGTTTAAATGGTTTACCTTTCCAAAACTGCCTTTCCCCAATACTTTGAGGAATTGGAAATCTTCAATTTCATACTTCCTATATTTTGGTCGAGTTTTGGCAGGACAGATTTTGTCCAAGGTGATACGCTCGTCTTCCGACATTTCTTCGAGGGGAGGGGATGGAG
>JAHZMX010001705.1:0-13979 GCA_027743895.1 Seira musarum | reverse complement strand
AAACACACGCATTATTTTTTTGAAGGTAATAAAAACATACCTGATTAGTAATCTGGTTCTTGTCCTTGTAGAGGGAACACAGTCTAGCCATGCAAAATGCAAATTTATATTTTTGGGGGGATGCAGCTTATAATGCCTTGCATTGCCTTATTGCCTATGCACACGACATCTCATCTTCTTATCTTACTTAACTACCTTCCTTACATGCAAATTGTATTTTTGTTATCTCATCAAGCATGTTATCAACCTAAGCATATAAGTATGAAAATGAAGATGATTTCCTTACTAGATTTGCAAAAAGAGACAAATTCCTCCTTCTCATTCAGTAAAGTCTTCGTAGAAGACTCACTTTCAATAATAACGTGTTTTTATACCCTTTTCCATCAGTTCTACAGTAGGTCATTTTAATTTCGTTCCGTCTTTAAAAATCCAAATCGTATTTCTTCCAGCATCTCAATTCAGTTCCAGAAGGTTGGTAAAGGTAGCTTAATTTTCTACAAAATTATACTTTACCTTTAAAAACTAGAGGTATTAAAAAGTATTAATTTTTTTTTCATTTGGTAAATTAGCTACGTGATTCAAAAGTCCATGAAAAATGAGCCTGAGCCATGATGAAACTCGTGTTTTACATTGTTCTTTTCTTGATATAAAGTTATGGATTTTAACCCAAGTGAAAAGTTATTTTTTTGTCTGAGACTTGAGATGTTTTCCTATGGTTCTCTAGTCCATGAAGTAAAAAATATGCGAATGGTTAGTATATATATTTTATGAAGTACCTGCACAATTCCTTTAGCAAACCAATTTTTGTTTGAAGGAAAATATCTGCTCTATTTTGTTCATTTAGCTGTTTTGAAGAAGCACTCTACTTCTATAATTTCGTTTGCACTTTTAAATCCTTTAAATATGTATCTAATAATTAAAAAATCGGAAGCCTAATCACTCGTACAGTTATGCATACTTATCTTCATGTTAAAGAGGGGAAATATATATATTCAGCCTGTTATAGATACAATACAATATTATTCCAAAAGAGTTGTCCTTAGAACGCTAATTTGTAAAAATGTTCACTTCTTGTTCTTCATTTCACTCATCATAAAAGGGAGTCAAGGAACGCACCTCTCTTTAATATGACCTTAAGAATTATTCTTCTCTACCTATTTTTCACCAAACATTTACTCTTTCGTATTTTTTAGCAAGTAATACAAAGTCAGTATGTAGTAATTGTCAATCATTGATTCTTTTCTTAATAATATCAACTTTGCATGCACAGAAACTGTTAAATTTATCAACTCCAATCAATTCACTTCCTTCCCGGTATAAGTATATTATATGCATACGTTTCTTACACAAAATGAAACTTTGAGTCTAGATAGTCTAGAATTTGCCTTAAAATGTACAGAACCTCACTTCAATTTTTAATGCATCATTCCATGCCATTCCTCCAATAAAGACTCCTCTGTCGCCTCTGCTTTTTTTTATCAGTATGACTATGTTCAACGGATTAACAATTGATCAGCACATGCAAATCTTTCGCTTCATATTTTAACCCTATGATTCATCTACAAATACTTACGTATTTAATGTTCCTGGTAAGTTGGTTTGTTTGGTTGGCAAATAGCAGAATTTTTATAACTCATCGTGAAAGAATGAAAGCGGATAAAAAAAAATGCAAGCGACACGTACAACAGCAGACTGGTTATAGAAGATGGAAAAAACTGATGCGATCATGATCATCACAAGAAAATAATAATAAATTGAAATATGAAACGAAGCCGAACTTGCTTAAATGCTATCATCATTATACAAATATATGATATGAGGTAAAAACAATGAAAAAAAAATTCAACAACGTCAATAAATAAACAATAAATAAAACTTCTCTATAAAGAAGATCAAGTTGCACTCATGTAATGTTTATCTGTTGCCAAAAAATGAAAAATATACGTTCTTATTCCGAAGTCACAGGTAAACAATTATAATATTAAATGAGTCAGTTCTTTGTATATGTATGTAATAATATAATATAGAATATAGCAAATAATATATATTCTCGAAAAATTTCTTCATGCAGGTTCAAAAAATAATAATTATCATGATTATTAATATGAATAATAAATTTTTTTATATGTAGTAATATTTATAATAAAAACATCTTTTCCCGCACTTTTAACGCCAAAACGTTCTCTTAGCTTCAAATACACTTGCATTCGTTTCACGCTCGTCTCTAGACTTCCTATAAAAGAGATTTTAAAAATGTTTTCTACGGTCCAAAACTAGACTAAACTAGGATTTTTAAAAATTATATACGCTTTTTATAATATAGCATTGATTTAATAGCATAATAATAATAATAGTCATATTTTATCGTTTAAATATACCCCTCTTTCTCTGTTGTCAAATATAGAAATTTTCAAGTATACAGTAGTAATAATGATAAAAAAGGTAATAATAATTATAACGTACGTAAAACAATAGCTCACCGTCCAATTTTTAAATAGGATTTACATACTTTGTCTCCTTTTGTGAAATAACTGGTTTTTTCTTTTAAATATAGTGCTTGCGATACACACTACACACACATATTTTTATATGAAGCGAAAAAGATGAGCGATCTCATTACCACTATATATTTTGTCTATGGAAAAATATATGAATCTACTAATAAGAAAGAGCAAAAAAGACTTTTTTGTTGTTCATTAAAATCGGAGAAGGTGATTGATCATCATGATGATAAATAGTAGTAGCAGTAATAAATGAAAGGAAACTAAAATGTTAGTGCGAAATGAAAAATAAAGATTGTTTTTGCTGTTTACAAGCTTTCATCCGGCCAAATGTTGGTTGCTGGAGCAGCCTCCAAAGTTGGGGATTCACCGAGTCCTTCATCGCGATCAAAGCTTCCCCAAAGGGAGCTTGTAACACTGACAGAGTTCTGAGTGCCAGTGGCAGCGAACAAGTCGCTGAGTTTTGTTTGTGAGCCACCAATGCTGTTGGGGCCACTTCCACCGAACAAGTAGGAATCCTCAGAACGAGAAGAAGACATCAGTCCCTCTTGACCTGTGGCATCAAGGAAAGAAAACCCCAAGTCGGAAAGTTGGCTGTACACGTTTCCAGGAGCGGCGACAGCAGTTTGTCCATTGGCTACAGTGGTGGCAACACCAACCCCACCTGCATTGATAGCGTTTGCAGAGAACCCGTTCAGGGAGGAGAGGGAGGAAAGACTTCCTCCGCCACTGGTGGTGCTACCGACAGAACCTCCGTTATTCATGACTCCGTTTGCGTTAACGAGTCCGTTCTGTGCAGCAAGAGCCGAGACGCTGGACAAACTGCTGGAAAGTGAGTTGATAGCACCCAAACCAATGCCAAGTCCTTCCAGTCCGCTAAGTCCACTCAAACCCGTTAATCCGTTTTTGTAGAGGCTGGCCAAAAGCTCAGCAGAATTTGTCAGATCATCTTGTCCCAGATTCTGAGCCTGATTATCCATAGGCAATAAAAAATCATAAATCATTCATTATTTACTACATCACTGCATTATCACGCCTGCTTCATCACCCATTCAAATTAACTCCTTGCTGCATTCTGTCAAATAAAATTGTTATTTTCATATACTTATTCTTTGCTCACTAACTGAAGTAAAAAAATACTTTAGAAACTTCTGGAGCCAACCAACTAAACCAACATTTTCCCTTGTCCATCCTCATTTTGCGCCATTCAAATTTTTTTTTTTAACCAAATAGTATTTGGTTTCACCCTACCACGATCACCACATCCGCAAGATTCTCTGTACATGAACTACGTGTAACGAAGACATAGATCACATCGAACGATTCTCATGAACATGCTGCATTGCCAAAAAAGCTGGTACATATTTGAAGGACTCTACTTAGGTTTAACTATTCATGTTTTTTTTGTTATAAATTTTAATAAAAAACGATACACATTACTCATCGCTTTCGCTCTCCGTGCAGTACCATGATCATGTTCTTTTTTTATGTGAGTATGTGCATTGCATGTGCATGCCTTTCTTCATTTTTTTTACCTCGAACGTTTTTGATGATGATGATGAGGCTGCAGGCTGAAGCCTTCCATCCCCCAAAAATAAATCTATTACATGATAAGTCAAGTAAAAAGCAAGATGAAAAAACCTACAGTCCATGTACTCAAATTTTTATGAGTACCAAAAGAAGGAAAGGGAAGGCAAGTAAGTAAAGTAACATATATTTAGCTTGTGGCGGTGGCCACGACATACTCATCTAGGACAACCAGCTCACCCTCCCCCACCTTTTTCCTTAGCGTAGACTACACAAGTAAATCCTTCTATTCCATCTGCTATTATAACTTACAATTTCGTTTTCATTTTTAAACATCCGTTAACGAAATTGCACATCTGGAGCATTACGCGCGGCAAAATATTTCATTTTTCTTGATGGTTAAGTCAGACCTTTCTTGAAATATACGTGGCTCAATTTTATTCTCAGAAAAATCAAACAGTCTAAACAGAAAACGTGGTTCTACGTAACATGTGCATTGTCCATTGAATTTTAAATCTTCAAATNACTCAAATTTTTATGAGTACCAAAAGAAGGAAAGGGAAGGCAAGTAAGTAAAGTAACATATATTTAGCTTGTGGCGGTGGCCACGACATACTCATCTAGGACAACCAGCTCACCCTCCCCCACCTTTTTCCTTAGTGTAGACTACACAAGCAAATCCTTCTATTCCATCTGCTATTATAACTTACAATTTCGTTTTCATTTTTAAACATCCGTTAACGAAATTGCACATCTGGAGCATTACGAGCGGCAAAATATCTAATTTTTCTTGATGGTTAAGTCAGACCTTTCTAGAAATATACGTGGCTCAGTTTTATTCTCAGAAAAATCAAACAGTCTAAACAGAAAACGTGGTTCTACGTAACATGTGCATTGTCCATTGAATTTTAAATCTTCAAATATTTTACATTTTATGCGACGTCATAATAAATGCCATAATCCTCTATTACTGCCACATAAACATTCTTTCTCAGCGGAAGGAATGCATACTTTTGCTGTGGGCAAAGGCACACGAATTTTTTTTTCAAAAAATTATGATTATGTCCTTTTTTATGCCAGACTATTATAAATGCATACAAATGCATTTGTAGAATCCCTGCTCTAGAAGACAATTAGGCTTACGGCTATTCTTATTCTCATTCTTATACAGCGTATATGTTTTAAGGTGGACAATTGGGCGGATGATGAGACGGCTTGTGCAACTCCTAACATGATCATCCAAAAGTATGCGCCATCATTCACCTTTCTTATTACAGTTTGGAGTCAGCGTCGTCTCCTTTACTGCCTCTAGTTAAGTATGTAAAATAAAAAAAAGTCTGTTGCATAATAATAATATGTAATATGAATACATTTGTGTTAAGGAAAAACTACAGGGACAACGTAGAGAATGGGACTGTCTACCTGTAAAAGAATGAGATGAGATTTAAAAGATTCCAAAAAAGCAAGACATTTTAATAGGTAACCAAAATAAGAGTGCAGTAGTGATTATCATATCGACTTGGAACAATGCAGTGGTAGTCCTAAACCCATAAAATGTAACCTATGAGATGCGTTACAGTCATAGTCAGTCAAGTTAACTGACAGAACAACGGCAGGAAGAGGGATCTTGAAGAGATTGTTCTTCTCTAGTCTGTATGCAAACATGTAAATCAAGGAGACGATAAGATGCATGCCATGACCAGGAGTATCAAGCTCATTTTCATCCTACACTCCAACACTCTGCTGGACTTCTTTGTCATATAGAGTGGAATTAGAAAAAGATGTTTGTTGAGAAAAAGGATTTTTTTTCATTGTCGCTCAAAGAAAAAAAAATCTCTTGAGTAGTTTTGTTACAAAAAAATGATGAGTTTGTACTGTTTGCTGAGAAAAATAAGAGTTCAAGGTGGCTTAGCTTTGGCTTTGGCCTGCTCAATTTTTTGGGATTGTTCATCATCCACCTAAGATCATCATCATCATCTTAGATCAAGGTGTATTATTATTACAGTGATGCTGTACAATGCAATTCAACTTATGTAAGTGTCTATCACCATCTTTGACTACGACGACAACATGCCCATCATTCGCTATGAATCACAGAGCGAAAACATAATTTACTGAACGAAAATTGCTACCTAAAAGGCGACTTAGGAACTGCTATTATTATTACAGTAACGTATTACGTCTCCTTGTACTACCTGTTCAAGATGAGACAAAAAAAAATATTTTTTAGTCAAGTCCAAAAATTAGGATAATGGACATCTTCACGAATTTGCATTGTTTGCAGTTCCCTAAATAATTACTTTGGATGGATTTCATTTTTCATCATTATGATTTCGATTTTTTTTCTTTAGACTTGAAGGTTAATAAGCTACCCAGAAAAAATAATTTCCATTACTGCATTGCATTTTTGGCAGACGTTATTTTTTCTTTAAATTGTGATTTGATGTGAAACGCATGTTACAAGCATGGCATGGAGTTTTTTTCACACAGCTTTAGCTTGCTCATTACGTTTAGTCAAGAAGAATCAATACTACAAAAAAGTTTGGAGATGCCACAGAAGAACTGGATATTAAAGTATTTGTATTAAACTTTTTTTTGTAGGAGATGCACTTTACAATATTGTGAGCTGTGTGAGATTAGAGCGCATATTAAACGCAATTTGAGTGCTTCAATCCATACAATTTAGACCAAGTAAAATGCCCACAAAAAACAAATTTTTGTATCCAGCATTCAGTAATGGAAAAAAAGCAGCTAGCAACATGATTCACTCACACTTCTCCTTCAAAAAGCACAAATGGCCAGACGGGAGAGACAGAAGAGCACAATGCATGCATGCAATCCCTAAAAACCATATTTTTAATACGAAAACCAAACCAAGCAAACAAAAAAAAGGAGCACAGAAAACCAAGAACGTTCACATTCTTCTCCTTCCCCAACCTCTTTTTTTGCCTTTTTTCAACAAAAGACGTTGCTAAGCTGAAGCTCAACGAAAACCACGTCCATCCGTCCGTATTACTTTGCCATAACCCGTATTATCTGAAGAAGAATCCAAGTTTTTTATGAACATGAAGTTTTGTGTGTGTGCATGCTTTGGGGGAGATTCCAAATACTGCAGTGCATCCATCCACCGTAACAAACATCCATTTACATAATACACTTTATAAAGTTGGCACGAAGGAAAGAAAGAATGAAATACAATGGAATAGTACTACTATTACTACTACGGCTCTGCTACACAAAACCTTTTTTCTCAAGAACATTGAATCGAGCTTGAAACTTGAACAACAGGAAAACGAACTATGAGCAGAGCCCTTGAACTCGGAATGGATGGCGACGATCACGATCATCATCCTGGCGATGATGATCATCGTACTCTAGCTCTCTAGCTGCCTCTATAAAATGTACTTACATGTACGTATCCATATCCTCCCTCTAGATCTGACTTGTCTGCTAGACTTTTTTTTCGTGGTAAAAAAGGTAAATGCATTGGCATTGGCAGCTACTTCTAATCATGATAATCTTTGTCTTTCGTGATGTTGATGATGATGATGGAGAACTGGAAGCCTGCTTTGAATCATTATCCACTACCCACCACCTTCTCCTTTGTTATTATTTCTTTCTTACATCATCGTTCTTTTTTATTCGTAAAAAACTCGTCCATTACCAATTACCACCGGTGATGATGATGATATAAGGTACCTAATGTATCTACGTACATATATACATTGTACATAATAATATGCCTTAAAAAACTTTATAAAAAATTGAATCATGCTTTGAGTTACGAGGACGTTGAAAGGAATTCATGCTCGCTTTTTTAGGTGGTTGGACCCGAGAAAATGAAAAACACGTACCTTTGAACACTACACGTACCTGTGTACCTATACATGTTCTCATGCTCACAGGAACGTATTGTCTTTGAATCTGCTTCTCCATTTTCACTTTTTTAATCCCCACATTCTTGCCTTTCAGCCTCCTTTTTCCTTTGCTCTTTATGTCCATGTCTACTCAAGTTTCAATTTCAATACGTTTTACTAAAAACTTGAGCCATGCAGACAAGGTATGACATGGACCATGCTTGAAAACTTAAACAAATTATAGGTAAGAGAAGAAGATTCTTTGTTGCTTACTTACACATATAAAAAATGCATGACATGGCCTGGTTGGTTCGTACTCACACAGGTAAGAACAGAAGTGAAAAAACCAATTTTGCTTTTTAAGAAAGAAAAAAAAATGTCCAAAAAAGCCGAAGTGGAAAATAGGACAGGACGGACGTGCATTTTATTTATCACAAGGTATAGCTACCTATAACATACAAGGGAGAGGGAGATTCTCATTTTATTTCTTTGTCCTCTTTTTCTTTTTGTTATTTGATGGGATCTAATGTGATCTCAAAAGTCTAGAAACATGCATGGTCCACAAAAACCAGAATGTTGATTTTTAACGGACAAGAAAAAGATGCAAGCTGCTTCTCCAACCTTTTTTGTGCAACGTTTTCGGAGAAAAGGGAAAAACAAAGAAATGAGAAAGAGATTGTAATATTGTGGTATGTGTGTGGCGTACACGGCATGGCCTGGGATAAAATGGAGGCTCTGGCTGGAAGCAACTTCTAGAAATTGGGGTAAATGCTTCCAAGAACTTTTTCTTGAATAATAAGAAGGAGAATAAAAAACGGTACATGAGTTGGTAGTTGGTTGGTGGTGCATGTGCTACGTGAGTATGAGTAAGAGACTACAGTAGACTGAATGAGTAGACTCTTCCAGGGAGCCCGGATTCCAGGTACTTCAAGTCTGGACCTGAGCCCTTCTGTAAAAAAAAATGATGATACTGAGATGCTCTTTTGTGAGCTTTTCTAGTAAATGAGCTTATATTTTTTGATATTTCGTTTTTGCAAGTTGAGAAAATGAAGGATGTGATGATGATATAATGAGAATTCTAAGTTTGCTACACAAAGATAAAATATGAGAACGCCTACGAACGCGAACTCTACTACGAAGAAACTAGAGATTATCCATACTTTACTTCATGTTGGGAAGACTTGACTGACAATTAGCTTGCATTTTTTGATTGTCAGTTTTTTCCAGCCAGACAGCCAACTGGAAGAGTTAGGAGGATATCGATCATGTATGCATGCTATCGCTATCAAGAAAAGAGTGAATGGCTTCGTCAGCACCATTTTTATGCGCATGTGTTCTTTTTGAGCTTTTCTAGTAAATGAGCTTATATTTTTTGATATTTCGTTTTTGCAAGTTGAGAAAATAAAGGATGTGATGATGATATAATGAGAATTCCAAGCTCGCTACACAAAGATAAAAATGAGAACGCCTACGAACTCTACTACCAAAGAAACTAGAGATTATCTATCCTTTACTTCATGTTGGGAAGACTTGACTGACAATTAGCTTGCATTTTTTGATTGTCAGTTTTTTTCCAACCAGACAGCCAACTGGAAGAGTTAGGAGGATATCGATCATGCATGCATGCTATCGCTATCAAGAAAAGAGTGAATGGCTTCGTCAGCACCATTTTTATGCGCATGTGTTCTTTTATTTTCTCTCCACTGGAGAAAGAGGAATGGGTGATACAGTTTGAACATAATGGCTAACTAATGAACATAAAAAAGAGGAAATGACAGCAAACTCACCTTGTCTGCCAACAATTTCGGCAACATGCTCGGAGCTAGGAACCGGAACACACTCAGTCATGTTTTGGCTCTTCTTCGGTAGCAAATTGCGGAGGTCATCAGCCATTGATGCCGCTGTTCCAAACAACGCTGCCGAGTCGACAGCGGAAGCTGCGGTGCAGGGTGGCATAACACCCGAATGTTGTTGATGATGATGATGATGATGTCCATTCGTCAAGACAGAGTGGGAGTCTGATCCCGTGTTGGTAGCACCACCGGTAACAAGAGAGGATGCATCTCCCAACCCCAGCATAGATAACTCGAGAGCCAACTGAAGGGCCCTTTGATCTTCTAGCACACTTGCACTGGGCGACATACCACCACCACCCAAGATACTTGTGGTGGTTAGTGGATGATGCGCCATAGTTTGACCATGATGATGGTCCATTTCTCCAAACAGACTAGCAGGCATCACTCCAATTTTCTTTGTAAAATGTCAATTCACCAGGCTAAAAGTAAATACAATATATCAGAGTGTCAATCGTTTTGTTTGTAAACACGTTACAACAATGAAATGACTTGTCCGTTTTTTTAAATTCTCGTGAGACTTCAAGTTGCACAATACCATTTACACAACAAGAGTTTACTCCTTCAAAATATAAAATTCTTTTCGGTTTTATTCTCGTTCCTTTCTGACTAAAATAATAACTTTTTGAATATTTTGATTTCTTTTTCTCAGGAAAGTTCACGCATGTATTTATCACGCTAAACACACACACTGTCGTTTTGCACCCACATTAACACAATCTTGATGGTCTGCTTTCAGAAAAGTACTTTTTTCCAGTCAATCACACTCAGTCGTATTTCGTTCCTTTTTTTTACGTATATATGAAACGCATGTAATCAATAAGAACGTTCAGTTCAAAATGTCATACGTCAATAAACTTCTTCTTCGCTTTCATGCAATCCACGTATCCTTTCTGACATGAAAAAACTTTCTGTCCAGTGGGACGTTTTTATTGCAAATCTTTTTTTTTATTTTGCAAGGTAAAATCTTTCGGAAAAGTATATTATCTCTTCTGGCTAAAGTATAAAATGACAAATCGCAAAAAATTATAAGAAGTCTATAAAGTTTAAACTTTATTAGTGGAGAAAATTTGATTGAGATTTATTCTTGTTCTTCAATGAGAATGATCAAAAAAAGACTGAGAGAGGAGAATGAACGAACGAATGAATGTTTTAAGCAGTCTGAAAAGATAAAACTGAACTGGAGAGTTATATTTTTGTTTTATGAAATCAGTACTCACAAGCTTATTTTTCTTCGCTGTGTGTTTGCTTGAAGCCGTAGTAGTAGTGAAAGAAAAAAATGTTTTGAGATGATGATCAATGTATTTTCCAGTAGACAAGAGAGAAAAAATATAAAAACTTTATTTCTTGTATGAAACAACGACGAGAGTTGCGCTGATATACAACCTCCACTGATGACTATCGTCACTCAAGTGAACTCCAGACGGGAGATGATTTTGACTAAAATCATGAAACTTCGTTCAGTTCAGTTCAGTTCACCCTTCTCCATAAATGCTTCGTTCACATCACATTCACAATTCACATGTGTTGTAGTAGTGCTTTTGCTTACTGCTACATAGGCAATGAGAGAATGCCTTTTGCTTTTTTTTCCTTCTTCTCTTCCTTTGAGCCGAGAGCCACACACACTCTCTTCATAGTCGGTAGAGTACTGGTCCTGTGTCTAGGCTTATTTCTTGGATGCATAAAAAACTGAATGGAATGATCCTCACAAAACGTAATATCCTTTGTGGATAAAAAAAGTAAGCAATTCGTTATATCAATTCGAGTCATAGACTTCCATTAGGTATCCATGCAAGATTTTTTGGCCCTCTCTCGTTAGCAATAGCTTCTTCCTTTGTGAGAGAGAGAGACTTCAATGTAATGTAATCTATCCGCATTGCATTTATATTCATTTCCTTCTTCTCCGTTTTTGTTTAGACGTTTAATGCACAAAAAAAGAGTAAATTGTAGTAATATCCGTTGCTGTTTATAATAAAAAGTGAATCCATTACATCTCCATTTCGATGGAATTAGTAGGTAGATTGTTTTCTTTCCACGCATGAAAATGAGTGCATTTCAATTTCTTGATTCTGCGAAAAACGGTGCCGCTTTATTGCCTACTTGAATTTCACGGAATCTTCAAAGGAGCGCGTATTAAATGTTTCTCATAAATGCATATACAAAAACAATTAGAGCAACATCAGTTCGTTCAATATAACACTCCTAAAAACGACAATTGTTCCAAATAAATGAGCAATTGTATTACTGCAAACCAATAAGCACAGAACAATTATGAGAACAAGAATGATTTTCTCATTGTAGACTGAAATCAGTACAATGCTTTCAATGTCAATGCAATACAATGATAATGACTTACATATTATTTCTCGGTAGAATTACTCAAAACAGTTCCAATTCTTCAAAAGTCCACCCGCCAGAAAAAAATATTTGCATACTTGTATTTCGTAATTTTATATTACAAAATTTGTATATAAAAGAATTAGTTAAAGATGATTCGTGGAAATCACCCCTTTAAATATCTCATGATGATCAGTTGCCCATATAATCGCAAGCCATGAAAAGTTGCATGCTACATATTCCACAAAGATGTGCCAGGAAGCCAAGCCATTGAACAAAGGATTTTTATGTCTAGCAAGATTGGCCGAAGCCTATTAAACTGCTTGCAGACTGCCGAGCAACCTCACTCGATCGAAGCTGAATGAAACTGAATCGTGTAGGGATTATTGTCCTCAAAGCGCAACTAGTCTCCATCTGTATTCACAAAATAAAAGTAATTGAAAGCTCTTTTTCTCATGTCATTGTTCTAACGTTTAGCGTTCAAATCTTAAAGGAATGAATGGGAGTTTCATTCAATTACAAAGTTTTCTAAAACTAAGTAAACTTCTAAATAAAAATCAGTGAGTGGACTTTTAAAAATTAAGAAATGTATAAATCTCGAGTAAGAGAAACCAGTGAATGCAATCACTACTTTTATTCAAACCAAAGTGAGTAAACTATTATTCGGGCAATATAATTTCTGTCTTTTACTGGTTTCAATCTGGTTTACTGGTAATCAACTGTCTTAACAGCAGAATACGATTTGTAATCCAACGCTAAGCAGATTTCTATATGTCCTTCGGATTTGTCATAGGGTACGTACACATTTTATTCCTGTGCCTAATTATCCGCGCTGAAGAGTTAGTGAAAAAGTAAGTTCGTTTTAAAAAACATGACTTTAAAAAATAAAATCCAACTTCATTCATCATTAATCATTGTGAATGTTTTTATGAATCATGATTTGCGCGTTAAGGATATCTAGTGCGGCATCATCATTCCATGAACCTTTCCGTATGCATTTTCCGCACCATATATTTCATTGATTCATTCGATCATGATTGCTTTGTGTAGTCTACCGAAACTTGGATTCCTTTGTCATAGTCTGAGATCATGTTGCATCCTATCGTTATCCATTTATAGACAAAAGACAACTAAAAAATTAGCTTTAAGTTTGGGGATATGCTTATTTACAATTTCCTCTTGAAACTTATTTGACGCTTAATACCTTACTGTGTTTTAGTTGCATCTCTTTCTTGACAAAAAGTACTGATGAATCAGAAACCTATTATCCTTTGTCGTTTGTTCGCTCATTTTTAAATAAATCAAAAGTATTTATTCCCTATGCAAGCTAATATGTAATGCAACCTTTGAATTTTTTGTTTCAATATTAAAATTACGCCCCATGCAATCTACCCTTTGTCTTGGAACATTAAAAAAGGATAGGAATGAGTGGAGTGTGAAGAAGTCTATAGTGTTCAATTTCAGGATTAAATTCAGTATTATCATCGTGTACATATACTTTTTTTTGTTAAACATAACTTCTTTTATTTGAAAAAAACGGCTAAATGTAAATGCGAAAAATAGTGCATTACTTTTTTAATTTTTGCATGAGCATGTTCTATGTTTTACGGAAGTCCTTGCATCGCGTCATGAATGAGTAAGAAAGACTGCTATTCTACGTGTTACTCCATTCTTGCATTAATTTACGAAAATCAAAAGACTCATTCGTCATATGTCTACTACGCAGCGTGCTACAGGCTACATAAAAAAAGTTAGAGCTGAGTGGCAAAATGAACATACTTGCCATTAGTAAATGCACTCTAATATCTAGAAACTCATGCAATGTCCCTATCCATGAACGAAAGGTTTATGTGAGCTACATGTACGCACAAGACTTATAGCAAACATTGAACATGTATGAGAAT
>JAHZMX010001702.1:0-19188 GCA_027743895.1 Seira musarum | reverse complement strand
TCAATTGTTAGGCTAGTCACATCACATGACTTCATATTATTTGGGTATTTGATTGAAAATGAAAGACGTAGTGAATAACCACTTGTATGTATAAACTTACTAATTCTCTCTTGATATCTGCACTCAGTTCCATCCAGCCATTTAGATTCAGAATAGATTGTAAAAAATTGATAAAAACAAAAGTTTATAATACAATATTCGGACAACGATTCATTCAATAATTTAATGCAAGCAGAGAGAAACTCTGCCATTTGCTTTATTGATCCACACAGTAATCCGTCTTTCCTTTGTACATGACAATACATTTCTCACATTGACCGGAACGATAATTTTACAGTAATGACTTCTTACAAAAAAAATTAATTAATAAGGTAAAGTTCTATTATCGTAAACACGAGAAAGTGATAATAAAATGAGATAGTTTTATGTCAGTTAAGATTTCAGTTCAGACTTATGAAAAAACCAAAACCTTTTTCTAAAAAGAAAAGTCAAAATAGGAATAGGGAATTTTAAAAGTGGTGAATGTGCAACCCTTCATTGATGATTTCATTATTTCACGTCTAGATGCAATGCGCATTATATCATCATGCATACAACAAAGAGTGAGTGAAAAAAAAACTGATGGAAAAGGAAGACAAGGGATGATCCCACACCCCTGAGCCTGAGCTGAACAAGCAAAAATCGTAGCGAACAAGAACAGGTACATACATTCGCCGCCGCAGCCGGATGAGAAGTCAGTTCTCCCTGAAAGAAGAACAGAAGGACAGGAAGAGAACAGGTTGCATCCAATCTATTAACAATTCTCAACGACTGTATTTTCTCAGACAACTATACGAGCTTCCGGTGGGGGTGGGCAAGCACACTGCAAAGGTATTTTGAGAGAAGCTCTCCGGCACAAAAAGCACGTCGAGTTGAGCGAGAGGGGTGGGTTGGCGACGGGTAGTTGAGACTTCGGATTTTTTATGCCAATTCATTATTCATTTCACATATTTATGTCGTTATCAATAGTCAAAGCTAGTCAAATACTATACCATTGAATTTTACATCTACGAAATTATCGCGGATATTATTGCGGATGAATGAAATGAATGTACAGAAAAATGCAGTTTTAGTTATTTTAGCAATATATTCTAAAGACGTTTTTAATTGTGAGTTGAAAATTTAATGGGTTTTCAATCATTAGCTTCTTAATAAACTTGTGACAGGCAAAATTCGCAAATGGATTACTATCCCTAATTACGACAAACAAATTGCACATCTTCAATCTTTAGCTTCTTAATAAACTTGTGACAGGCAAAATTCGCAAATGGATTACTATCCCTAATTACGACAAACAAATTGCACATCGAAGACAAAAGAAAAACTATAATTACCTAGAGAATTGCGGCATGCGCCAAATATCCACAATCCCATAGTGGTTAGCCTTGTAAAATAATGGATTTGATGCAATCTTTCCTTCCGCGCCGATTTGCCGCACATGTGCATTGTTGTGCAAGGATTTAGATATATTCGTAAAAAAAAGTCCAATCGCAAATCGTAGATTGGTAATTGAAGAATGCTTATGAGAGTATTTATGTACAATTAAGGTCAAAAATGTGATGTGCCAAACATGCCAAATACAAACTTAAGAAGACGATTTATGTCGCCAAAAATTGAAACTAGCGAAAATATTTGGCGCTTACAAATTGAACTGATTAAACTGGTGTTAAAGATGAATTCTAATAATTTTCTTAATTCTATGTTTAGGTTAATTACCTGAAACCTGATTCTCCAGCAGATTTCTCCGACACCGATAAAGTAACTAGGTACGGTACCTGGTTTGCAGCAGAAATGTCCCGACTTGCCCCAAAAATAGCTTTATGTCTTGACCTCCGGCTCATCGAAGTTCTTGAGAGGCTTAAGCGTTGCGTTGCTGTCACATTGCAAATATTTTTAATCACATGCAATGCAACTGCAATGCACCCTCACCATCTCTTTTGCCGGACGCAGAGAACCTGAATGTCTCCGTTCCATTGTGAAGTCGTCGTTGAAATGAAATGAATTTAATGCACCAACACAGTGAACAATCATTCATTATATTTTATTCACAAGTCAAATGAGAAGCAATGAAACAGAAAATATAAAGTTTTGACCTTAAAGAACTTTGAAGGAGGTTTTGGAGCGAATGACCAGTGGCAGAGAAAAAGCTGAGCCTCTTATACCCACGGTGCTTTCCACCTTCATCACCGGAAACTCCAATTAATACTGTCAGGGTTCCCACAGGAAAGTCAGAAAAGAGAGCTGGATCAGATTTTTACAGACTTATGATGCAGCACACATAGCGTAAGAGACTTTCGTGAGGAGAAGGAAACAATGCATACGATACACAGAAAAATATGAACCCCAATAATGAATCTAGAAAAAAAATGGATTTTACCTTAAAGAAGGTCTTGAGCTGTTGAATGTTGTATTGTGTACTCATAATATTAATGGGGTGGTTTTTTACTGTCCGTGTGTGAGTTTTCCTCTAGCTCATGGCAAAGTAAAGTAACAGAAATAATAATAACAAGACACAAATCCTTTGACTTTTTTTATCTCTCCCTTCTTGCTACTTGGCCTGACTTGGCCTAAGCGATCTCGTACCGGGCAGGGAGGCTGAAATGTATGTATTCGTTAAGTGACTGCTGGTGTTAAGTTTTACGTTTTCCTTTACCTCATTTCCTCCAATTTTTTGTCGCTTTTTGTTACCTTTTCACCTTTGAGCGTATTTTATCATCCTTCATCGCCAACATGCTTAATGGTGCTTGATACAATAAGGAGAAGTCACGATGGTGGCGATGATGAACTACTCTTTCGGCTTGTAAGTAGTAACGATTCACCTTCGTTTGGTTACGATATAATGTAGTCTTGCATCATCGCACTCAATTCAATTCAAGAAATCATTGCTTTGTGTACACAAATTTTTCTTCGATGCATGAACGGATAGAATGGATTGAGCAACTGTGAATACATTATTATTATTTCTACATGTACGCACGAGATGTTGCAATTGCGATGCATTTCTTTTTCATGATCATTCCAAAGATTTGAGGATGAATGCTAAGATTTCAATTATGATTTAGATTCTTTGCAGTATATGTATGTCCGTAATAATTTGAACAGCGTCTCAAGACACTCATGTCTTTAAGATACCGTTTTTTTAATTCTGGGAAACAAATAAATGATGAATGAGCTTCAGGTAAAATGAATGAAATAAGTAAAATGCCTACTAAATTATTTAACAATTAATATTTATCATAAAATCGTTTTTTTAATTCTGGGAAACAAATAAATGATGAATGAGCTTCAGGTAAAATGAATGAAATAAGTAAAATGCCTACTAAATTATTTAACAATTAATATTTACCATAAAATGTTATAAACAGTTTTTGCCATGAGCTTCCGGTTATTTGAAACGTGTGTCGTCCATTGACATCATTAATCATATTAGTATTCTTTTACATTTATAAGTTGTATCATCATCTTCATCAAAGAAACAGGAAAGTTTCAGTTTGCCCCTAGAGTTTTGATTATATGAGATCAATCAATCCATCAAAAAACAAAGAAAGGTTTTTCTAGTGCTTCATTCATTTCAATGTTAAAGTCATTTCTTCCCTTAAAGTTGTTAGTTATGCATCACTTTGTTTGGCGAATAAAGACGGATGCACATTTGGTAGGTTAAGGATAATCAAACTCTCTTTCTGAGTTTAAGAACGACACATGACTCCACTACAGCAGCAGCAAGACCGGAAAACGGAAACCTAAAATAAATTCATGATTTTTCTTTTCACGTCTGCCTACACGGGCAAAACTGCATTTAGCCTTCTCCGGAAACCTAGACCCTAAAATGATGATTAAGCAAAGAGGTTTTATCTTTCAGATTTAAGATAAGCAACATTTGAGTTTGAGTTCAGTGTCTTTGCATCTTCCTTGCAAAGGCTTTGAAGGGTATAAAAACAGGCGTACCTATGCGTTTTTATTTTTTCTAGTTTATGGTTTGGACTAAAAATAATATTTTAAATTGTTTTATTTTTATTTATTTCTAACTGGGTCTCCTTCTTTCCTGACATCTTTCCGTGAGTCGTATCCACAGTTAAAGCTTTGATTAAATATAACTGATACCACTAATAATTATGACTAATAAGTGGGCGACGGAAATAAAAAGTCTAAAAACGAAAAAAGTAAGGAAATTAATTTTGAGCTGAAGTTCATGATCTTAGTATATGCAATCAACGTTCCTGGTAACGTACCATTTTACAGAATTCATGTATTTCAAGTACTTGATTGACAAGAACATTTAGAAGTCATGTTCAGGTTAAATTAAAGCATTTTGTTCACGCATCATTGATACAAAAAATAGCTGAACAAGTCACGCCGAGTACTTATTTTCGTAGTATTTATATTTTTAGTTCACCGATTATTCCTGTACATTTGCTGACGTGGAAAATACAATTCTCGTAGAAGAGCCAAAAATAAAAACTTGATAATTTAATTGTAAAACAATGTTGTTGTCATCCTGTTGTTGCATTTAAATCAGGAACGGCCGAAACCATCCACGTTTATCTTATTGTTTAAAAACCTTCGAAACTAGACTTCACCAGACTTTCGTGTGTAAATCTTTTCTCTCATGAAAAATTGAATGCCTACTTCATACGCACCGAACAATGAGGATGTCTTACTGGCCACGTATTTTGCATGGTATTAAAACTATTTTTTAAGAAAACATTATCAGAACTCGATTTAAGACTGTGTGAACGGTCTTCTCTTCCTTTCGTCCTTTGGTGGGAAACTCGATGAAAATTCTTTTACTTTTTACCTTTTAAATGCATACGTGGAATAAATTTCGCGTTTCTGTGTATTTTTTGCATGTCTCATTTCCTCAGATTTCTTTCGTGATAATATGAAATTGCTGGGAGATTAAACAATGCACTGTTTTAGAGTTAGAGCTGCCTTTTAATTTATCTTTCAAATTCCAACAATCATAAATAGCTTCTTGGATAGTGAAAAAGGCAAAAATGGTTCTAACCAAATTTGACTTGTATCTTTTTCGTCTTTAGGTGGGAGTTATTTTTCAATTACGTATAAAAATCAATGTTTTTGTGTGAATTAAAATAGAAAAAATTACAGACATTAGCAATAATACATACCACAACCGTCGTGTCGGTATGAGGATTCACACATGCAAGAAGCTTTAGTGTAATGATTTATGCATTAATTACCCAATAGTTGGTAATATAGAAGGAGGGAAAGCAGAGAGCCGTCTTCAACTTTAGTACAGTCTTTAATGTAATGATTTATGCATTAATTACCCAATAGTTGGTAATATAGAAGGAGGGAAAGCAGAGAGCCGTCTTCAACTTTAGTACAGTGGTTAATTAAATTTGTACTTTTGCAGAAATTGACCTTTCATTACTTAAAGTCTTGTTCAATTACAAAAAAAGCTAATTGGCCATCCAAACGTTTATCATGGGAATGGGAAATGGGAACATTTTCTTGGTATCTACGCCTATACCTCTTCTCTTCTGATACTGTTTATAGTCATTTATTTGTGACACGATGAACTTAATATTCAATGTGGTTGCATATTGGCTAGTCATTATAAAAATAGAGTTCATTCATTTGAAAACAATATGTATATGCTTTCACTAAAACCTTTATCCATACCTTGTTTCAATTCTTTGATCAGATTTTCACCACAATTGTTCGACAAAACGTAATTAAATCATGTCATGTAATGTAATGTAAAAATCTCAATGACCTTTTTCGATGTAACTTTATATTAAAAGAACTATTATAAAACTATATTTTTTTAAATAGTACTTTCATCTGAGGAAAAATTGTCATTCCTTACCTGACATGTTGAGCAGACAGAAATATGCGCATACATTATTTACCCACAATTACAACAGATAGGAATATTTGGTACGACTCGAGCCTTTCAAAGAGATATGCATGTGCTATGCTGACAACTTTAAGTTGTTTGTTATGTAAAAACTGCACAAAGTAAAATTTGAAAGGTGTAATGTGGTATGACGGTCATTGAATGGAATCGGCGACTTCCGCACAAACTGGTTACTGCTCTTCACCTTTTCCTGAATTTCTCATTAATGCTTCCACACGAGAAATTTTCTACTTTTGAAGCTTGCATATTATTGCAGCAATTACATTTTTATGCATTTCCCCGCTTGATCTTTGAGGCTTCCCCATTAACGGTACGACACGATAGATAGTACGCTAGTAACAGATTTTCGCACTATCACGCAACAAAGGTCAGATATTTCCCACAGTCTCTACCTATCAGCGACAAATTTTATGAATGAATTTTGAAGTTGAAATATGTATGAATAACAACATTTATCACTGCGCTAATTGTAAAATTGTGTACTTTTCAGAGCGTGCAATATGCAATAATAAAGCATGGGATGTCATTGTGATGCGGTTCAAAAAATGAATGGGTACAATAACCGTTTTATGCTCCTGTTGTGAAAAACGAAGACTTCGAAATTATTAAGAAACTTTTTTTAGTCATGGTCCCCATTTGCGCACATTAAAAAAGTCTGTTCAATTTCCACTTGAATTCTAACCATAAAAGAGGTTTAGAAGTACGGGAATGATTGGAATTATGCATGATTCATTGAAAAAATGCAAAAATATATTACATTCTTCAAATGAAAGAATTCACAGTGACTTACAAAAAGTTAGGTCAGGCGTCTACCGGCCATTCGCTTTGTTTTGGTTTTATACAATCGACGATCACATTTATAACAAGTAAATGAAGGAAGTCAAAGATCTGTATAATATATACTTATACGTATTTGGCAACAAAATTGTTAGTACAAAAGTTACATTGTAAACGTTTCTAATTACTAAACTTACACACTAAAAAGGTAGCATATAGTGCTTGTTTCAAAGCTACCTTACACGCATTGCACCTGAGCGAACCCCCCAATGCTTATGAAAAAGGGTTCAATTAAAAATTTCACAACACTTAAAAGCTTAATATCATATAAATCAACTTCAATAAACATGTGTAAAAATTTATTATTAAAAATTAAAGATTATTATTCGTGTCGAAATTGTTGTCCTGCATTGGTGCTCTCAAATGAGCTGCCTCCCGTTCTTCTTGTTGTCCACTGCCAGGGTTGACCTTTTGGTGGCCGGGTTCCTTAAGTACAACTGGAGCTGGACCTACACCAGCATTATCTCTGCCATCCTTTGGTGGCAAGTCACCATCAGGAGATTGGTCATCTTGTTGGATAAGTTCGTCTTTTATAGGTCTATCACCGTCATCTTCCTGAGCATCCAAGTTTCCTTGCTGGGACAATGGCTGCTGCACTTGTTGACCAGGTTGTCCAGGAACAGGAATCACTCCAACACCTACTTCTCCAGAACCCACGTTTGATGGTTGCTCGTTACCCTTGCCAGAGGATGCACCAGGTGGAGACGGTGCTCCTTCAGGTGGTTTCATCTCCCTTTCTGTGAACAGAAATGATGTGAGAATATAAAGATTTTTTTAATAAATGCAAACGAAGATGAAATTGTAATCGCATCTTCATGTATCAATTAAAGTTCAAGATAACATTTTCGTTTATTACACGGCGTACACGAAGAGTTTATTAACTTGAAATAAATCTATTATACTCTTCCAATGTTGTAACAAGAATATAAGGATTAAAATTGATCTGTTTGTACAAAAAATAAAAGCTTAAAACTCAATCAGTAAATCATTTTCTAAAATATTATTGCATTGTAAAAAGTTCAAAAAATAAACGCACACACGGTAATACATAAATACTTAAAGTCAGTTACAAGGTATGCGACGACATCGAATATCTCTCAACTTAAGACCGTAGCTCGCTCCTAAATAGACCAATTTCCACAAAATCAACTAGACTTAGGAGGATCCACCACTGAAAACCGTGGTTTCGCTCGGGGTAAATAAGGAGGGTCAAATATTAGAACGGGTGAATTATGGTTCTGAATGCCTTTGTCACCATCGAGAGATACACGTACTTGAGGCTTTTTCCGCTGGGAAAGAAACCCAGCGCTCATCCATCCGTTAGGATATGGAACTGCGAACGTATATAAGTCTTTATACAATGACGTTGTTCTCACATAACGGCACAATGATAATGTTACGGGTCATAGTAAAACTTATTAACCAACAAAAATTACGCAAGAAAGATATACACAACCTACACACATTTCCTTAAGTTGTTTTTAAAGAAAAGCTGCATCAAAGGACAGAACAAAAGAAACAATGCTTTCACTTACCGGCTTGATCGACCATTAAAACTGGTTGATCGTCGATTGTGCCTGGTTTATTCACCGGACCATTGCCAGGTGAAGGCTTTGCAGATGTAGATTTTGTAGTGGATGGCGACTTTGCCAGTGACTTTCTACATTCATCCAGATCCTTTTCGATCCTGCCTATTTTGTTGTCTTTCTCTACGATCTGCGCTTGCAGAGAAACCACTTTTTCTTTCAAGTTAGAGATTTCCTTGTCCTTTTTTGCGATTTTTGAGTTAGCTGCATTCTACATTTTTTAAGATAAAATTTATACCATCATCATTAATGCTTTTAAGTAGTTAATGTTATTATATGAATGTTATAATATGATTTATAAGAAATTTGGGATACATTTTCTTCTTTGTAATTCAAAGTCTCCTGTTTAGCGATTTCCAGGTCACTCATTAACGATTTGATGGAATCTTTAGCTTGCTGCTCACTTATTTGCTCCTTCTGTAAATTTACTTCAACCTTCTCACGGATTTCTTCAACTTTTTCCAAATTGGACTGCAGGGCATCATTTGTTTTAGACCTATTTTTTTAAATTAAATCTTAATTTGTAGGAACCAAAATAATTTGAGTGTGGTTCCTTGAACTGTATTTTAAAAAAATCGTACATGGAAATTATTTGCTGCTCCAAAGAATGAATTTTTAAAGTTAGATCGTGATTCAAAGCAGATATGCTCCAATAGTTGTACAATACTATCACTGAGAAGACTAGAAGAGCTCCGATGATTAAACTGGGACTGAATTTCCCGTACGAATGCATTCTCATTTTGAAGTCTAAACGTTATTAGCGGAAGCCTCGTGGAGTTTTTAATGATAACGTTGTCGGAATTGCACTTCTGCAATACCTACAAAAATCAAACCATATAAATTAACCGAACATAACTAAAATGAAGGTGCTTGATTAATTAAGTTCATTTTAAGAATAATCACAAGTATATGTACTTATGTACCTCAAATATGAAAGCTAAGTCTTTTAATCGACCTAGGAAATTTCAAATTGACGGAAGAATTTAGTAACTGCAAGAGAAAAAGTAATAATAAATTCATCAGAGCTTATAATTGGACACAGATATACATTTCAATATAGACTGCCAAAACTAATATTAAAGCTTACCTGTTTCTAAGTTCAAATTATGCTCCATAGTTCCATAAGTCAAGGCCCCATTTGGACGTGAACTTGTCTTACTTATGTCGTTGCCTTATGGTATGCCTGTAATAAAAGTAATGTCGTTCATTTTAAATGATCATTTTTGTAATAATACAATACATCCTCGTATTTGTCACAGGAATTATTGCACCCTAACGTCGTTGGATAGTAATCAACGTGAAATCACTAAATCTAATAAGTAGTTGTCATTGTAATAAAAATTCGTTCAAAATGCCATTAAATAACGAACAAAATCAACCTCACTTCACAGTTAAGTTTTGTACAGGACGATTCCCATTTCCAATATATTCTTTTGAAATGCTCTTCTAAACCAGAAAAGTGATTTGATTTAAACGAATCCTACTTACTGATTTGTAGTTGGCATTTGAATTTGATTTGATATAATATAACTTACAGAAATTAAGAAGGAAGAAGCGGTTGAATACCTTTAATTGGACCATTCGATTCATGTGCATGCATGTAAATACTTTTTATGCTTGCATGGAGAACTTGGAAAATGTTAGAAACAATGATAATCAAAATAATCAATTAAAATGTTTTACTTTTTACACTTTTCTGTCAAGCAATACACCTAGCTTCCCTGATGATCAATATGCTATTTATCTCGGTTCATCTGCTGCTGGATTTTGACTTTGACAAATGGTAAAAGGCAATTGTGCCATATGAACATAACCTGAATATCATGCATAAACATCTTTTTTTATTACTACCTTCAGCTTTACTACTTCTCATTCGGCACTGCACTCTCTCGCTGCTTGCTTGTCTCTATGCCTGGCATTTATTATCACAGAAATACAGCACCTTTCTCAATTCTCAATACTCCATCCTTTTCGATGCAAAATTTGACAAAATGGCCAATGGCAGTTTGAAGATTGGCTGCTATATTATTATTGCAATTTTGTTAGTCAAGAGTCCCAATCGTCTGCATGAAAATGTTTTCGTTTTGCTTTATGTATAATAAATGACTTCGTTTTTTACAATAAAAGTAGATTCAACTGACAAGAGTAAAATATTTTATTAACAATAATTGAATCCCAATATGATTATGCTTGCTGGCTTGCTAATAGTTAATTACAACTTTGTTATAAGTCCACTGAATTAAATTGCTTAATTTTTACTTACTGATAAATGATAATACGAAAATGCTTTTTAAACGACATTCAATATAAATAAGGTTTATCTGCGATCATAATAATCACGACCGTTCTTTTTCTTATTACTGCGGTGATCACTTCTTTTGCTCCTATCGTCGTATTTACTCGAACTTTCATAGTATTCATCATGTCTATGCCGGCTGCTACGACCATCATCGTCATATCGCTTATCATCATACTTTCGTGAACTGTGCTTTTCGTACCTTTCATCATATCGGTCCCGGTCCCTACTTCTATCTCGATCTTTCCGATTTGATTTTTTGTCATGTCGTCGGTAGTCATCTTCCTTTTCGTTTCGGCGATAATCATCTTCCCTATCGTTTCGTTTGGACCGGCTTCTAGAGTCCCTTTCTTCAGCCTCCACACTTGCACTCCTACTCCGCCTTCTGCTACTTTCTCTGTATTCTTTATCACTTAAACCATCATTGTCCTGTTTGCTATCCTGCTTGCTTTTGAATTCTGCATATTTCTCGTAATCTGAAAATTCAAATTTAAAATTTTGAAAAATTAAAGGCAAATCTTTTTGTACGATATAACAAGTAGTAAGTAGTATTAAAAACTTACTAATAACTTTTGAACTCTTTTTGTATTCTTTTGCAGAGACAACATTGATGTAAAACTTAGAGACAGCTTCCATTTTTCCACTTATGGCTAGCCGGAGGATAATACGGTTGTTGTCTTCGTCGAATGACTCAATCTAGAGATTCACCATAAATCAATAAATATTAAAGGTGTACAATACTAAACTGCCAATCAAATACTTGCTTTGTTAAAGTCTAGTGAAATTTTATGATGCCTTACCTGGCCATAATAACCCTTTTTACTTCCTTTAGTAATTACTCCATATCCCCCAATTTTTAACGTCAGATCTTCCTTCTCATCTTTGTCGTGAGATGCATGAGCTGGAGCTACATCTTTATTCATCTGCGAAGCATCAGCCCCCAAGCCCATTCCTTTAGGTCGTAGTTTGGGCTCGGACATATTCACAACCCTAAAAATATCATTTCAACCCTTTAAATTTAGGTGCTTACTTAATTGAAATGAAATTCAAAAATTGAAAGAGATTGGTAAAAGTTTCGTACTTTTTATTTTTTAATCCTATGCCTTCAGTTTCTTTCCAGCCCATTCCTCGAAGCAGAGCCATGCCAAAATCTTCAATGGGTATTTTTTCATAATCTTCAAGTGTCGACTACAAACAAATTAAAAAACACCAAGAATGTTTCATATAAGGATAATAATTCCCTCGGCCGTTTTAAATAGTGTATGTAGCAAAGTAGCAATTAAATGTGTGGGAACTTATGTTACCTGATCAGGGCGAAGTGATACATCCATTTTGTCCTCTTCTTCATAGCCATCAGGTACTCGATTTTGGAATAAAATTGGAATAGTATGGTTAATATTTTTCTCTGCATCTGTTGAAGATGTTCCTTCCAAAAGTTCTTTAATAGCTTGTCGTTTCAAGGAGTCTTCATCTTTGCCTTTGTCTTCAGATTGAGATATGTCCTTTACTTCTTCAGATGCATCCGTTTTCTGTTCATTCTCGGCTCTTTTATCTATCCTCCATTCATTTTTTGAAATCAGTGGTATCACAAGCTCTTTCTTCTCGGCCTTCTTTTCCTTCCTTTTCCTAAAACAGCATTCATATTATTAAAATTATGTAACGAAAATATTAGCAAGCTTAAGTTGATAGGAAAAAAATAGAAATCACAAACTTACGAGACGATTTTGTTCCCGTCCAAACCGTCGATAAAATCTGGTTCGTCATCCTCCGCATCTTCGTCATCGTTAAACGCCTTTTTCGCTTTTGATATTTGTTGAGAACTCTTTTGAACTGGGATAGAGGTAGTACCAGTCTTCTTATTTATTTTAAAAGAGAACATTGTGAAAATAATTTGACAGCTTACACAGACAGATATTTTCTATTCAAACAAAGCCGATGTATTTTGCTTTTCACCTGTAACAATCAGTAAAATCGCACTAAGATAGTTATGGGCTCCTCTTCTTATTTGCTGGGAAACTGACCAACTGCCACAACTTAGTTTGACAGTCAAAATTAGAACCTTTTAGAAGTCCATGCACTGTAATATCAAAGCCAAATTTTTACTTTCTAAATAATGGGACACTTTAATTACTGTGGCTCTGAAATCTCAATATTTTCCCACTTTCAGTCGAGTTCTCAGTCTAATATATAACTGTAATTTTTTAAAAAGTGGAAATGGGGGTTTTCAAAGGCGAGCAACGCGACTGTATAGTTTAAATTTACTTTAAAAAATACGTTTCCCGGGTGTATTTTTTCTAGAAAATCCTACTCAACTGCTACTGACTTCGTTTGTTTGGAAAGTTTGTATTCGGCAGATTTTCTTGGGCAAAACAAGAACCAGCTGAACTCATGGTCTCTCTCGCTCTTGGCTCGGCTTTTTTTTGTGTGCGCTGCTGCTATGCTGCTGTTATGTTATTTAGCTCAAGCTCTCCAAACAATTTTGCTTTTTTTAAGACCAAAAAATGAGATGCACATGTAAACATAGCATGATTTTCTTCGTGGTCCCATCCCGGTTTGATGTATGTAATTTAATCTTGATTAACGACAAAAGTGAGCATGTCCGACGACTAACCGATTCGTTTAAGCTGTTTAGATCTTATGAAGTCAACTTCAAACATTGCATTGTAGTCTAAAAACAGCAAAAATCACTGTGTGAAAGGGTAAGACTCCATCACAAAAGTTTTGTTCTAATTATTACCTAAAAATGTTCTTTGTTATTGTGCTTAACTCGAGGGAGTAATATAAATTGTGTTTATTTATGTAGTTATATAAGAAATCATGTTTAGGAAACTCCTAACCGGCTTGAACTTACACCCAGCAATAAGGAGCTGTGGTGGGAAAAGTTTTATCAAAGAAATGTCTGGGAAAGACCATAACTTGACCAAAGTTTTCAAAATGGGTGTACAAAGGAGTTTGTATACAAGTCAGTGCAAATATTACAATTTGTATGCAGATATTTAGTTCGGAAGTTGGATGAAGTCACTACTTTTGACCTGTCTCTTTTAATGGTTATAGGTTGAAGAAAGTATGAAGAATATTGAAACTGTGGTTCGGGAACGTAATAGGGCATATCATTTTCTTGAAACTGGAGAAAGTGGTGAAAGACCTGGGGGTGAAGAAGAAAACTTTCTGGTGACTTCAGGAATACCGTCAGTACGATGAATATACTCTTCCAAGAGATGAAAATAAGACGTATTTGGAAATGAAACGAGATGAGCCCAAAGTAGAGGAAAGTGAAAAAAGTTGGTTTTTAATTCGATGGAAGGCAAAACAACGGAAAGAGGCTAGAAAGATACTCAGGTATATGCATTTATAGTGCATGCTTCATTCATATGTATACAGACTACCACCCTGAAAACTGTTCTTCAATCCAAAATAAATTGTTTTGTTTGAATTATAGTCGCCACCAGTATGAAGTTATTCGGCTTCTGCAAAAGTTTCCCGACCTTGACGTTGAAGCGCTGAAGGAAAAATATCCGGATGTAAATGTTGACGAATATGTGACAAGGTTTCTGAAGGAGTGTCATCAAGGAAATTTAAAATCGTCGACTTAAAGTAGCATGAAAGAAATTAGTTAGCGTCTTCCCTTAAGTTTTCTATGCACAAGTTTATTGCTACTTTCATTTTACAGGTTGTTATATTATTGTTCGTCGATATTTGAAGAACATGCGAAATTAGAATTAAAATATTGACAAGAAGTTGCATTATAAAACCGGAATATTAATTATAATCATAAAAATCAGGCTTTCATATTTCGATTTCAATTTTATATTGGTTTCCATTCTCTTGTCCCGTCTTCAAAGTGTTTCAAGGCATCGCATTGAAGATAAAATCCTATTTGCTGCATTATATTATAATTATAAAAAGCGTATTTTTTGTCTAACAATGAGTGAGTAATGTGCATGATAGAAAATTACCCTACAATACAATAGTACATTATTAACATAAAAGGCATTGATGTGATGGTCTATTTTTGTCAGCAAGTCTGCAAAGACTAAAACTAATTTTCATACAAATGCAAAGGTTTATGGCTTACATATTATCTGATTATCTAGTCCAGTGAAACAGTCAGATGAATTTATGTAATTTTTATAGCGTAATCAATCATGATAATTCAAACGATTCGTGCATCTATTTCAGACTAAAAGTTTCGATGTCTCAGCCAGAAATTTCATTTTTTCATCAGAACTCAAAAACTCGAGCTTCCAACGATTTTGTAAAACATCAGTGTCATCGGCTTCAAAACCTTCAGAGTCCTAAAGACCAAGCAGATGTCATTTAAACAAACTCAACGGTTATTGGATAAAATTTAAATCGATAAGACAAAACTCACTATTGTACAAGTGCAATCCTCTCCAGTTTCACTCTTAATATCCAAATTTAATATAGGGAATCCGCAGAGAAAGTCTTTGTCTCTACCTTTCATGGAAAATAGCTGCAAGAAGAATTCTGTCACAAAAACTAGTGCATATTGTTTCAGAGAATTCTGAAAGTAATGAGAAACAAATACATTAACAATTTGATTTATTCAGTTTGATCATACTGATTTCCACACAGTCAGTCACGACTGTGGCTTTAATTAGTAAGTAGTGTTGTTTCTACTTACTTCATTTTTAGATTGCAGCACAAAATAAAGCTTTTCCAAGAGATCGTTGACACTAGCCATACTAGAACTTGACAACAATATGTCATCGTTTTCAGTTGAAATCCGAAAGCTGTTTGGCCAAGGATGACTTTCTCTTTTGATTCTTGTGATCTCGTTTTTTAGTTCCAATGAGAGTGCGTAGTTACACTTTGTAGATTCGCATCCTCCATTGCAAGCTGACATTATGTATCCAGCCCTATAACGAAAATATTATTTTTTAAACTACCTTATTAAGGACAACACATTAAACTAACAATTATGAATTAACTAACAGATATTTCGTACTAACTTCACCATAATTCGAACAGGGTGAAATTGTTCATTTTTAGCAGTTTTCATCATGAAGTTTTCGTCCAGTAGTTCGTGATCCAGATACGAAATATTTTCCGCCGCTACTATTCCAGAATACAAAACATTCTCATTTTGTTTAACTAGCCATGTTGCAACTGATGCACATGTTGGAAGCATATGAATTGGCAAGCGGGTGACGTCCGGGAGAAAGTGTTTAATGCGGGACAGTGCGTAAACCATTCGGCTGACCAGGGACTCAGTCTTCTCAGCATATCCAGGTACGAACTCTTTGTATTCGTTTAAAGTTGATGCGCGTTCGATTTCAAGCACCAACATCAAGCAGTTATCATTGACCTAAATAAAATATATGCAAAATGTTACTCATCTCATCTTTGTAGCAATCTTTTGTAAAATTCATTTCCACTTTTACCAAAAGTCTTCGAATATCTCTCAGTGCAATAGCATCCAACACACGATACGAATGATTATCATACTGACATTGAAAGAAATGCTCTTCCGTCAGAGCGGCCAACGTTCCACCAATTAGCTCGACAACCTGTAAAATGAAACATTTTATAACCACTCTCAGCCCTCAGCCATTGTATGCAGATAGGTTAAAGCGTATAGATATTTAATACAATCTTTACCTTCAATACTTTCACTTCTGCTTTTGAAGTTTCCTGAAAGATGTTTCTGAAAAAAATTGTTAACCCGTGTTCATGAACGTCGTCTTTTATGAGGCCGTTTGAATCGCTAATGCTAGCGTCGTCATTTGAAGGATTTTTTTGCAAATAAGAAACTTCCGGTATCACCGAAGAAATTGGAGATTCGGTTGATGCTGCCGTTGAGGGCACGTTTTCGTGCAGAGAAGAATATTGCGGTAGCCAGAATTCATTATTTCCAATGATTGATGGCCGATGTGCGAAAAATACTGATTGAAATATGGGAGCGGATTCAGATAGAGTCAGTTCTTGGTCAAACCGCTCCTCATGGAACACTGGAGAGTGATGATGTTTTTCGACCTTCTCATCCTTTTTCTCTTCATTGTAGAAGAAATCGGCGAAAATAACTTTCTTCTTCAATTGCAAGTGCAAACTTTCCTTTTCCACTTGAACCTCTTTTTCCGGAGTGCTATGTTGGTCATGTTTCGTACCTTTCAAGGTTTCTCGCTTACATCGAGAGCAAAAGGCAGAGTTACTATTTAAGCTAGAAGAATACTTTATTTTCAAAAGTCTTTTCAATCTTGGTCTCGGTGAGGCATTTTTATGTCTTGCCAATCGACTATCCAACGATATCGAGAGCTGTTTAAAAAGTTGATTTGTTGTTTCAATGTCGTTTGGGTTTTTTTCGTATGTAGAACTCAGCATGGTTCCAAGCACAGTTGGAATTTAACTTCATGGTAGTTTTGATGTAATTTCCATTAGAAATTAATGACAATCGTTTCACGTTAAATGAAATATGTTTTTAAAAAATCTAAAGTGCTACCGGTGAAAGTTTCAAGAAATAATTATAAATGCGTCTTTGTTTTGTATTTTGTCTTGTCCTGGTTTCCTGTTACGTAAGGGAGAGATGACAAAATCTGAATGGACAAGGTCCGAAATGCTTCATTGCAGAAAAACGTTTATCCTCGTCGTGTCGCATTAAACAACAAAACAAATTATATGTGGTTTCTTTCTGGTTTGGTTTGTTGGAGTAACCAACATAACAGCTCGCCAGACACTCGTGGGCTGTAGAGTCAAAGACAGAAGAAGGAATACAAAAGCAAGAGCTCTAAGCAGAGATTTTCCGTCGTAGTTTCTCCCTGGGATTCCCCATTTCCCCAAACTTTCTCTAGCTTTATATACTTGCTTGCTAACTCAAATTCTCAAAACAGCAAATCAGCAGCGTTTTATCCGCATACTATAAAAAGCAAATGATACGCATATATGCATACATGCATGTTTGAATCTGCTACATCTAACTACATAATTACAAGGAGGAAGGCAGGGAGTAAGTGGATGAGGATGTCATGAGTTGGAGGAAACTACTACTACGCCGAATTCCCACTTTAGTTTCTCTATTTTCATTCATAAGAAGTACGGAAAATTACATCACAAAAGCATACAAACAAACCAAGGAAAGCATGTCATCACATTTTGTCCATGGGGAAATGTGTTTTCTTTCATTTGTAGTGAAAGGTGAAAGTAGGACAAGCGACTAAGTTCTAAAGATTCTTTGGTTTAAAAATCTAAAAACGCTGTAAATAGTCAAAATATTTTGACTGGAAATTATAAAGGGATAAATGTTCTACTAATTTGGGCATGAAGAATGAATGTGGGGTATCCTCAACTGACTTGCCTTTCAAACATATTTGATGGCCATTTAGATTACTAGAATCACATTTGATTATTCATTTCATGTTTCATTTTTAATGCAAATGTGTGATCCTTAATGCATGAATGAGTGGGAGTTTATTGTAATCAAAGGTACAAACCTCGTTACAATAAACCTGAAGACATATCAACTATATATAAGTTAAATGAGTTCGGAAGTCATCCGAGTCCTTAATGATTCATGATTTTTAAGTGCAAATAAGAAGCCTTTGTAGGTTATGCATTTGATTTACACTTGAATTTGGAAGAAGGTTAAATATTTTCGCCGATTTTTTTCTACAATGAAGAGAAAAAGGATGAAAAGGTCGAGAACCATGATCACTCTCCAGAGTTCCATGAGGAGCAGTTTCAATAAGTAATCCCTTCACTGCCTGTCTCAGCTCGTGATTTGATCTAATGAAAAGTAAATTCATATCTTAATAATTAATCAGGAAAAAAATGCAAACACCCATCGTGAGTCATCCTGTTCTAACTCCAAATCCAACCCTTTCATGAAAACCTAATCTAATCATGATGCGACAAGGCATGAATGAATGCAATAATGAAATGAGATAACAATGACAGACTAAATATTTTTTACTAACTATTTGTACGGATATACAAACCAAAAGCTGTAGGCACAGCTACACAACAGGGAACATAATATGCATGTGCGAGTGTGAAACAATAATCTCTGTTCTCTCTCGACAACTCCTTCATTCGTTTACTATGAGAAGTGTTGCTGCTGATGATTACGAGTTCTCTCGGGAACTCCTGTTCTTGTTCACATAAAAAAGTTTTTCCTTAGATCTTCCCTTATGTTTGCATTGCTTCATCCGTTTTTATCATCACGATTCAATGCACTGCATCTTTTAAATAAGCGAATTGTGTGTGATGGTTTCATTTCAATGAGTTGTCATTAAATGTTTGTCAATCTCTCTCTGTTTCTCTCTCATCAGTCCTTAACTAATACTAATAAAGTTAAGTAAGGAATCCATACATAGCATTGCGGGGCGTTGACTTTAGATCCCGAAAAACAAGGAGAAACAATCCGATAATTTGAAATTGGAGATTGATTGAATAAAAAACTATCACCGCGCTGTTTTCACAACCTTTTTAGTGGTTTTGTAGAATCGGATCCATATTTTGTGCCTCCTACCAAGGTATAACATAAACCAACATAATACATATTTACGTGTTTGTTTTTTTAATACCAGCTTTTT
>JAHZMX010001701.1:0-33946 GCA_027743895.1 Seira musarum | reverse complement strand
ACGTATTCCGTCTTCTTCTCTCAGTTACATTTCAAATATTCCTCACGAACCAAAGACGACGATACGATATGATGATAATGTAATGCCAAAAACGAAATTGCATAGACAAAAGAGGAATGTGCATGCAACAAGTAAAAAAGTTTTTTTTTCTTCTTTGAAGACAACATAAAAAGTTTTAGTTTGCCTGCCCAAATGGAATATTGCCCTGAGTTAAAAACTAATAGGAATAAAAAATCAGTGATTGGTTGGTCAACTTAACGTGTATGCATGCATGTATCATATCATCATAAAAACGCGTACAAAAACAGGAATAGAAATTATTGCCTCAGTGGAAGTCTGAAGAAAATAAAGAGATTTTATTGATGTAAACCAACAGAAATCAATACACCATGCTAGGAAAATCTGGTTTTTCGTTCTGGGAATAATATGTAAGATTATGCCGAAATCATGAATTTGTTACTTCATAACTTATCCTTCTCCCCATTTTCCTCCTTAGTTTGCAAATATATTTTCTTTGACTTATGACACGAAATCGTAAAATTATTAATATTATTATTTGACGAAATAAGTGGCGGTCATGCTATATCATAATGTTGCTGTACTTACTGGTATTCGCTCAATGACTTTGTAGCTCAATAATATTCAAGAAATTATTAAATTGTAAGTTATGAAGACATACTACGTGGCAACTTCATTTCTGAGCCATGACTTTCTCTCTGCATGAAAAATTAAATGGTTCTACTTAAAATTAAAGAAAAAAGAGGAAATTAACTAAAGAACATTATACGATATGATATGATGATGTCATGTACTCGCTCACTTAAAAGGTTTTGCAAGTGCCATTCTGATGATGGCGATGATGTGCATAAAGCTTCTTTTTAAATAAAGTGTAGATTCTGACTTGCTTTGCAGGGAATGCAAATGGCAAAATCATTAAGTTAACAGTTTTCGAGTAATTTTTTATAAAATCGTGACGGTCAAAAAATTACTCGTGGTCTTTTATAATAATCATGTAGCCCCATATTGTACAAGGTATGCCTGCTTCTTCATCTTCAGTCTTTTTTGGCTTTTAAATGAAGTTTTTGCAATGTTTCTCAGCTATCGATGTCAACCAACCTCTGACTTACGCTGCTGCTGACAGGAACAAGTTGCTGGACTGACTACTGTTTTGATGATCATCCTGGCGCATGATTTATTTGAAAAATGATGATGAAATGATGGTGGTTGGTGTTCGTTCTACCATACCCATTTTTATTCACGATTCATTATTCAATAAAAAATGCTGTTTTCTCAGGACATTAAAGCAGGAGAAGAGAGTTAATTTTTAGAAAAAGAATTTCTGACGACGATGATGAAGAGAATGAGTGTTTTTTTAAGTTTAAAGTTATTTTTGAAAGGATGAGTTAGCATCATGTCATGATTTTGAACTCTGCGGGGTGCTTTAAATTTGTGTGTTTTCTGGAGTTTTTTAAAGAAAATACGCAGTAGTATTCAGCAGAAACTATCTACAACAAAATATTTTGAACTTCTTGAAATGGCAGCAATTACTTCAAATAATGTATTTTATAGTGCTCCTGTACTTTATTTCTTTGAAGCTGCATGTATGCCACGTCATTTTCGACGGCTCGTTAAAAAAAACCTTGTGTGTATGTATTGCACATACAAGGCATAATCTTACAGATTTAAGGAGCATGTCAAACAGGGTGGAGTTCAATTTCACAAAGTATTTTGCAAGATTCAACTTCACAGTAAATATATTTTTCTATGTCTACCAAGTCGTGAACAAGATTGTGGCTCTCAAAAGAATCCGGTGAAATTCTTCCATTGAGATGTTCCCAAGATACATCAAAATTGGCAAGAAGCTCCAGGGGGTAGATTGAACTCGTAATTTCCCTTGCAATATTTTTTTTCATGATTNTATTGCACATACAAGGCATAATCTTACAGATTTAAGGAGCATGTCAAACAGGGTGGAGTTCAATTTCACAAAGTATTTTGCAAGATTCAACTTCACAGTAAATATATTTTTCTATGTCTACCAAGTCGTGAACAAGATTGTGGCTCTTAAAAGAATCCGGTGAAATTCTTCCATTGAGATGTTCCCAAGATACATCAAAATTGGCAAGAAGCTCCAGGGGGTAGATTGAACTCGTAATTTCCCTTGCAATATTTTTTTTTCATGATTTCAACGAAATTTATTTATACAAAGGAAAAAAATCTACTTCTTTAGGAATTCATGAGGTTATCTATAATACTACTACAGCCGCAATCCTTGCGCTCCGGGAAAAAAACTTAACTGCTCATTTCCCTTCAATAAAAGGATTTAATGCAGAATAATTATTTTTGCTTTCATTTTTTCCTCTCTGAACTCAAGAATCTCAATATAATTGCGGTACGCGTAATACTAGAGTGCTTAAAAGCGTACATGCCCACTTGAAAGACAATGAAAGTGCTTAGCCCACCCCATCTCGTCTTGATTGCCCGCTTTTGGTTCAGTCTTCTTCAGTCTGCGTATTGCACAGATGTGAAAGTCATTAAATTTTTTTTAAAAAAGCTTCAGGAGAGTCCATTAAGTAATCAAGTGACACATCCAGAAGAGATTCTACTTTTTCCTCTTTATCTGCCTGGATTTTATATGCTAGTTGTCTGCAATGAATGATCGAGCAGGATATAAAAAGGTTACTGTTGTTCACTTCACTTCCTCCGTCCAGAGGAGAATGGGATATGATAGTGTGGAAGCAATTCAAAGTTAAAAAGAGATGACGATAGTGAAATTTCGTATGCAAGGTCTGTTCTTTGTTTGAACCGAGGTACTTGCTATAATACTTTGCATTTAAAACTCTCTTTCTCTCTCTCTCTTCAACTCCATTCGCTCTTAACCTTTAAGCATTCCGGTATTCATTCCAAACATGCAAAAGGGATCTTATGGTTAAATCTTTGAAGAAGAAGCATTTTAAGCCTACAATAGGATCACTTAAAAGGCATGAGTATTCTTGTGCCCCTCTGTCTCTCTCTCTCTCTTTCTATCTTTTGCCGTCTCTTTTTTTTCTTTGAGATTAAGCGCTTTCAACTGAACTTCGTTTTCTGGTTGTTTTTAATATGAACCGGATACCACTCAAATTGGTTGGACTGTTCTCCTTTTTACGTTAGTTCAGGAATAAACGTGAATATTACGGCCTTCATCATTATCATCATGAAGCTCAAACTCACAGCTGTATAGTTACCCAATATGCCACGGTAAAATGGGTGAAGTTGTAAAAATAAAGTTGTAAAAAAAGTTCACATCGGTTGGTCCTTTCTCTCTCTCTTCTTATTTCAAATCTTCTTCCTGCTCTTATAAGACTTTGGTCCGACGTCTTTTGTAAACCTACACTTTACGGAAATATCTTTGCTCACGCTCCTCCGCATTTTCCTAATTTTGGACAAAAACGGTATGCCATCAGCTCGTGTGAGAGCTAAACACACCTACCCACCTCTATATGCATTCTACTTTTGAAAGTCTTTACGATCTCAAATCTTTTTAAAAAACTTTTTTATGTGCGACTGTCACATTTTTTCCTGTACGCATATGCAACTCATGGAGAGGAAGAGCAGTATTCTTCCCTTTTGACTTTCAACAAGAAAATTGAGTTTTTAGGGAGAAAATTGTACAATTTATGCATGATTATTCCAACCATCTTAATATATTCCTTGGTTATTTTCATTACAACTTTATGACTTTGCCAAGTTTCTTCCTGTTTATACGCACATTACTGTAAAAGCACGTGTGAGACGTGCTAGCAAGTTTTGGACTGAGTCACCAAGTCATTATGCATATTTCAAGTTCTCAACTACATAAAATATTCCAAAGCAGCCAACCAACCTGTACAACAGTTCTTTTTTTTTCGTCCAAAATATTCTAATGAGATTCGCAGAAAAACGCAGGAAAAATTCCATTTCTATTGATCCAGATTAAGAAGAAAGGAAAAAAAAGTTGTTCACGCTCTTATGCCTGAAGAAGATGACGGTGACGTGTATAAAAATAAACATTTTATTGCTGAAATCAGTTGACTGTCCTTGCAATAATGATAATATAAGAGGTCGTGTATTGAATAGAAACAGGCTCATAAACACTCACGCTGACGGCGCTCTCCTACCATTTATCTCACGCTCATCAAGCTTGTTAATTTTTGTTAAATTTGACCACAAGGGGTAATTCAAACGCATTTCCATGGGCATATCGAGAGTAACAATAATTTTTATGAGAGCAATCTCTCTCTTTCTCAACCTGTCACACAAGTCCATGTAGCCTGGTCTGGTCTGTGGGCATGAAAAACAGTTTACTCGTGAATTGAAGAAAAGAATTGAATCTCTCTTTTTATTCGGCTACCCCCAGAGTACCAGAGACACATGAAATGGATTTTTTTTCAAAGATGTACTAAACACTACTTCCTCATTTTACATAAATTTTTTTGCATGCAATGTAACAACAAAACATCCACAAGAAAATTGTCCTTTTTCAGCATGTCCAACAATCATAATATTGTAACACTTTATCTGCATGTGCCTTCTTGAAAAGTCGTGCATTTTATACAAGACTATTGAAAACGATCTCCTTGAATCGCTTATTCTTCTTCTTCTTCAACTTACTAGGACTACTTCTCGTGAAACATGTTATAAGTGAGCTTTACAAGAAGAGTGGGAAAATAGGACAAAAAAGAAGAAAAGAAACTGGCATTATAATGATCTCTCGCGGCTATTTTATGTATTATGCAAAAGATAAAAAACCAGACTTTTGTGGTAATAATAATATTATTATTATGCCATTATTTTTTTTCGCTTTGTTGCTGTGTGGTCCCTATTTAAAATGGTATGAAGAAAGTTAAGTTTCATTATGTTGTTGTTATCCTAAACACTCATCATCATGATCGTCATTGTAATATACTTCACGATAATAATGTTGATGACGATGCGATGGTGGTGATCCTCGCTACTCACTCTTGAAAAAAAAACTTGTGCTAAAATCCTATTCAAGATCATCATATTATCACAAATTCTTCATTGTTAATAAAGTATACCTGACTGGACTCGACTGGGGCATTGTCCAAATTAAAATGTGAATTTAAATGGTCAGAGCAGCTAATTGTAGAATCGTTTCACGAAGAAAAATTATTTTCCCCGTGGCGCTACTCATGTGTTCCTCCTGAATTCTGCAATACCCGTTTTAATCGTCTTACCTTCCCGGGAGAATTTTTTTTAGTGTCAGCCTCATAAAAATGAACTTTACTGTTCAGCCATTAACCATGTCCACTATAATCTGTAAAGTGTATTCTTCTCACCTTCTTCATCTCTTGTCTCACTCAAAAAAACTGATTATATTTTTCGATAAGAAAAATTAAAGTGAGCAAGTTGATGTATTAACACGCTAGCATTGTTTATGACTAAACATGCGGCGAAAAAAATCATAGAGCGCCGGAGCGTGAAAAAATTGGACAAGATTTTCTTGTTACCTATCACATCATTTTATTTTTTTTTTACTTTTTTTTCATATGATTATCCCTTCTTGTATCATTTTCCCTACGACATGTTCAGCGTCTTTAACAGAAAAAAATTCACAGAGAAAATTATTCGTTCGATTGAAAAACAACTTCTTGTGAGCGAGCAAGTATTACTTACCTTCCTCGAAGGCAGTCATTATTTTACTTTATATAGAAATACGGAAAGTTTACCAGGGCCATGATTAACATTCTCCTTAAAGCTTGTTAGCTAAATGAACATTTCCGAATGGCTCACTATTCTATGGCACCGTAATTTTCAGCCTCTTTTCGCCCATATGGTATCTACATATAAGGATTTAAATAATGATGGTAATGGTTACTGCCAGGCTATGATGGCATGTCTAAATTATAATCGTCACATTCTGATTAATAACGCTGTACACAAACCAGTGGAAAAGATGGCAATTAGAGGATTATGCCTACCTTCATGTGGCTTTAGGAAATATCAATAATTATTACGTTTCTTATTTTTCAATTTTCTTTCCACTTTTCACATTCTTTGATTTAATCGATTTTTTTGCGGATTTTGTTGTTTGTGTACTTTACCAAATTGTATAATACAATTATTTGTATGAAAATCATTTGTAATCTGTGAAGGTTCTCTCACCTGGGAAATGTGAATAAAAATTCATTGACCGCTAGCTTTGTTTTCATCGTAACTCATCCCTGTAATTCAATAATCTTTTTTCATGATTTCCGTGCAAAAATGTTAAAGTAATATGAAATAATGTGCGCAGTGATCGAGATAAGGATAGCATTTCATGTGAGAAGACTTGGCCAACATTTAGAATTACAACATAAAAAACCATCCGCTATGAATTTTATTTTCTAAGTTTCTTTAAGAAAAAAAAGTAATGAATCTAATCTCACTTGAATCCGTGTTTATCGATAAATTTTGAAATGGGGCTTTTTTCCTGAACGTGCATATCGCAAAAATTAAACATTCATGACTTTATGATATGGGAAGATGTGAGTAAACGTCCATCTGAAAAAAATGATCTCACTCAAAAGACGAATACTACATGGATCAGGGCATCATCAAATAAAATAAAAAAATAGCTATAGAGATTTAATTAAATGATGTGCTTACTTCAACTTGTAATCTAAAAATATGTGTGCACACATACATAACCCGAATAAGAATCGAAACAGGATGTAGAACAAGTTACCGCTGGATTCCATAATTAAAAGCAGTTTTCCCCTCCAAATGGGTTGTACCAATTATAAATCAAAAATTTTTGTTCAAGACGAGAGATAAATGGCAAAAAAAGGTGAAGATACCTTGCAAATATCTTATCTTTCTAGTGTTCTACACTTTTTTCTCTTGTATTATCACCGTTTTAGGCTAGTAAAACAAGCACTTAAAATTGAGAAAAAAAGTGTTTTTTATTTTTGAAAACGACTTATCACTTATCGATTTACCTTTTAAAAACCAAACTATCAACCATCAAAACATTGAGTTTTGTGCGATTGCAAATTTAATTTTAAGTTTGAAACAAAATCATTGCTTCACTCTCGTTTTGCTCAAGCCAGTTGGCTCCCATAAAGTATCACATGATACATTACAAACCAGCACCAGACCAGTCCAGACCAGGCACTAGAGAGCAAAGAGAAATTTTTTTGCCGTATCATTTTTTCTTCCCAGGCTAAAGTTTAAATAGAATTTTTGCGCAAAAATAATATCTCTAGAAAAAAGTAAAGAAAAGTTGAACCTCCAATTTTTCACCCAGGCTGAAAAATGGGGAGGAAGGAGAATTAAAACATGTTTTTCTTCTTCTTCTTTGAGACAAAAGGAAGATAAGAAGAGACCGCTTGTACTCTTCAAATGTATGTAGTTCTATGATGAACTCGGTTCAGTAGTTGTGGAAATATATAAATACTACTACAACACGACGGGAGAAAAAAGCAGTTTGTTCCTCCTCGGTCGGTTCGATCTCATTTTTTCAGCCGGCTTATTTTTTTTCTTCTGTTTACTTTAGATACTTTTTTTGCGGAATAAAGTAGAAATGCCATGTAAATACATACTTCACTTCTAAGGGCATATATAAGACAGATATATTTAAGTTGCTTAGTCGGGAAGATGAAACAGTAAGGCAAGGTCCATCGCAAACTTCTCCAAACCATAATAGCAGTCATTCGTCGTTCACTCTATTTTCCAGTATGATGATAATGATGACTCTTCTTCTCCTTTGCCCTTGTTTTTTCTTGTTTCTGTTTGTTTTCCTCACTCAATTTTTTTTTCTTGGCTATGGCCACACAGCCTTAAGTACACAGACGGAGAGAGAGACAGAGAGAGAGCTGAGTAAGAAGAGTGGAGAAAGACAAGCGAGAGACTATTATTGATGTGAGTATCTGGTTTTTTCTTTATCTTGACTCGGAGAGAATGACCAAGTTTACTTTTACTCACTCAAGAAAAAGAAGTTGACTGTGTTCATTCGTGCTTCCAGTCCATAAGTCGCACAGTCCATTAGACAAGCTACTCAGATGAAAGGAAAAAACAGGACGTTGTTGTTGCTGCTGATGATGATATTCGATTATATTACATTACATTAGCTTGATTTTATCCAGTTACAAAGTGAACAAACCCACATGGAGTGAGAGAGAATGGAGCGAGTGGAAAAAACACAAGATGGTGATGAAGCTGATGATGATGGTCATCTCATCATCTTCATTTTCCCTTGAAAGATTCAACCAAACCAGAAGAATCAAATAAACTGAGTTACACATTATTACATTAATAGAGTTTATGCACACCCTCTGCACGCAACATATACTTGCACGTGATTACATTACAAAGGTTCTATCATGGGTCAAAGTCAAAGCTGGAGTAGAACAAGTGTTATAAACAGCGGAAAAAAAAGTTTCGTATAACTCGAAAGTAACATATATTTTCCACCCATGGATCATGACTTACACCTTTCTAATTAAGAGTGAGCAACAAATTTATTTTACTTTTGCACTAAATCTGTTCAACAAGTTTTAGAAAGGGAGATCTTCCGGGTCAGCATCATCGATTTCTGCAAAAGTCTGTCTGGTTTTATGATTTTTCACTTTGATTAAAATTATCCTTTTAAATGAGTAGGAACTATGAAAGTTATGGTTTGCTAAATATCCAGTTCAATTTTACGAGTCTAGCGATTGACGCACATTTCAAAGAAAAATAAACAGATTTCCTAGGAACTCGAAAATTACGGTTTGAGTGCGTGCTTTTAAAGAGGAGATGGGGTTGCCCGGTGACCCACACGGTTAAAGACACAAGCGAAGCGAGAGACCGGCCGGCTTTTTTTTCTCCCCAATTCATTTTGGCTGCCTAGCCTGACAGACATTCTCGCTTGAGGTTTGAATTTGTAAACGTGGCGTAACGAATATTTACTAAAAGATTTCCGGGAAAAGGCTTTATGAGGTGATGGTTCGGTTTCGCTGTGGAGTCAACTTTACGGTGGGTTGTAAACATTTTAGTTGTACACAAACGTTTTACAATATTCATGGACCACGAGGCTGTCTCGACTGAGAGATAAGTCATCCTGACACACATACATAGAGATATATATAGATATATCATGCATAAGCTCCCTTGCACTTTTCCTCCATCCAGTCTCATGAGTCACGAGGTATTTTCAGTTGTAAAAAATAAAACACCTGAGGGACTCAAAGTCAAAAATTTATTTTGTTTGTACGTACGTGAGGTGGAAAGTAAAGCTGGCTAGCATCCCCCATCCATGTCACAAGAGGGGCTCTTAAATGCCTACTTTATTTCTCTGTGCATTCGAAATTTGTCCCCAGCACCGCAGTTTCAAGTGAATGATCATGAAGAAAGCACTAAGCGTTATAATCACCTTTTAATGATTCAAACTATTCCTACGAAAGCGTAGAGAATCTCTTTTGCTGCAGGATTTTTTTGATTCTTTCTAGTTTTATGCTCGCACTATTTCTCCTCTACTCCATCACTCATTTTGTGGGTGTTGCCGCATCCGGCATTGCAATATCGCCCAACGAATTCTTTATTACTCGCCAAACATGAATTAGATGAAGACTTTTAATCGTCTCTTTTGTGCTCTGTGATGGCCAAACAATAAACTCTGTAATAACAAGGTCCACCATTACTACACCGTCGCTATTCATGACGAGCAAGTGAAATGCAAAGCAATAGTGGCATTTTTTTTAGCTGGCCATAACAAAAAAATATATAAAAATTTTACATTGTAGTTTCATAGCGGAGCATCTGGTTCCTCAATTCAATTTTTTATTTCCTTCGTTAGCATACTTTTCGAATTTTTTTTTGAGAAACCAGTAAATGTATTTTTAATTTTCCTCAGTTTGCGCTTTTATGCTTTCTCAGTTTTTACGACACTCTTCTGCACCGTTTTTGTGATTTAAGTTTTGGGGTGACAGAAAGCAGGTGCTACTTATCTCTCAATTTTCTCGTTTTTTGTGCATTTTCATCTTGTTTTACTTCCGTCAAGAAAAAAAAGAAGAATCCAGTTTTACAGCAAGAAAACAGTCAGTGATACTGATACGTACCTGATGATCTGGATGATGATAATGCTGTTATATTGTAGTTTAATGTTTAACAGGCGCGCTCATAAACAAGCTAAGGAAGAAGTTATTGCAGACCTCTCCTCTCTCTTCTCATTTTCCATCACTTTTTTAAAGGATGATTACTCGTGAGCGAGAGCAGATCCACTCACATTCTTTAAATCATGAAATTTTGCAAGTCACACAAAAATTATCGCGGACAGAATGAAGTAGATTTTTCCCATTCCTGATACTCATGATGATGATGATAACTTACGATATAAAATGAAATGCATGTAAACTTCTTGTGTATATTTTTCTTGTATAATAATAAAATGAAAGTTTACATACATTACCTAGTACGTAAAATTCTTCAATTTTTATTGGGAGTAAAAGAGTGCACCACACAGTCATTTTTATCGGTTCCGAGGTGTTTTAAATGTCAAAGAAGGACAAGCATCCAACACACTTGCTCTCACAAGGACATAACATTACATTTCTATGCTGGTTGATTATTATTGCTACTTCTTTCGAAAAAAATGTTACATTACTCCATTCACTCATAAAATCCATGTTTTTGGATTTCGGAGCAAAGGGGTTTCTAGAATTGAATTTTCAAAATTATTTGACCTCTCTTCTCTGTCCTCTTACTTCTGCTTAATGATGCGCGGGGAGGTGATGCATGTGGTCTAGTCTGGTTTGGTCTCAACCGTAAAAAAATCTCCAACATTCTTAACTACATTTGTGAACCCTTTCATTGAGCATAATAAAATGTGTAATGGTGAGTCGGGCTAATTTCTACACAATTTTACGTTTCAAAATGCCTGATCACGACATGAGATGAAATAAAAACAAGCACTAAAAATCAGAGGTCGGGTAAAATAAAAACGCTTTTATCCCTCTCTTATATAAGCTTTAGCGTTGAATATTTTTAATAAGTAATGAAACATTGCAAGAGTTGAATGTTTATTACATGGCATTTATAAACTTTTGGGAGTACACAATGTTGTCAAATCGTATAAGAATAATAAATATTACTTCAAGAGAATATTATGAGGACCAACCGGCATCATCACATATTTTTTATGAAAAAAAAAATTACACTCACATATTCTATAATTCTCCCATCCTTGCATTCTTCTCTGCGGCATACAATGAACTAAATATTTTTTTGAGTGACTGACTGAACTGGATTATGCTATGTGAAAGCTGTTTAAAAACTATCTTCATTTTACAGCTCATAGCATATCAGATCTTTGCAGCAGTAGTGTAGATTGTGGAATGGAAGAGGAAAGCCGTCGACGTCCTCATGTCGTGCCGTACTTTTAAAAAAAACTTGCAGAAGGAGAATTACACAGAAACAAGGGGTAAATCTTGAAAATGCGAGAGTGGAGATGGTTTTCTATGTTTCCAAATTGGATTTCATGCGGAGATCAAATTTATGAAGATAATAAATTGGCATGTTAAACAAGAGCAAGTGTATATATTTTTTAAAAAAGAAAGAAGTATTACAAAGTGGATCTTCGCCGACATAATCATTTGCATAGATGTTCACTATTTAAAAAACGAGATCATGCACATGTCAAGGAGGTAAAATATATTGACTCTCTTTCAATGTAAGCTACAAAATGGTACCCATTACATAAATGAATTTTGTTAAAAAGCGATCATTCATTTCATAAGTTCGGAAGACAATGATGTTGTTTTTGATGATGATGATGATCAAGTCGTTCGTGGAAAAGGTAGAATGGTTTGGTGGTCAGGTAGCTGAAATTTTAAATGGGGATATTTAAAAAACGCTTGAGTCATGATAATATGTGTCATGAACTTCAAATTACATCTATCTATTCTTGTAACCCCAGTTCAAATAATTTATATAAGTTCGTGCTTTTACCCTTCCTCGGATCAATTTCCTTTCGGGAATTTTTTTTATGTTATTATGTGATTCACACACGTTTAAAATGCAAATTACTTTACAATTTGGCAATTTGATTGACATGATAATTACAGATAGCCGGATTTCTTGATAATTAAAATGAAATTGATTCATGCTACAGGATAATTACATTGTTATTATTTGAAAAAAAATGTGTATCAGGAAAATCATCATTTGTGCTAATCCCAATAAGCTCTGTCAATTTTTTTTTGTGCTTGAACAATGTTTAAGTTCAATCAACTTTGATCATTTGACAATTGACTCTGGTGTAGGAATATTACAATATTTTTTTTACTGTTTAAGTTTTTGCTTCAGGTGTCACTAAAATTTGGAAAATTGTCTTTCTTTGATAAAGTATAAGCATCAGAGAAAAATTTTTGGCTTCGGTATGCGTAAGGAATTAATGACTGCAAGAACTTGGTATAAAAAATCCACATAAGTAAAATTCATTAGTGTCCAACGCTAGGTAGCTCAGATAGAAATTTAAGCTCTGTCAATTTTTTTTTGTGCTTGAACAATGTTTAAGTTCAATCAACTTTGATCATTTGACAATTGACTCTGGTGTCGGAATAATACAATATTTGCATTTTTACTGTTTAAGTTTTTGCTTCAGGTGTCACTAGGAAAATTGTCTTTCTCTGATAACGTATAAGCATCAGAGGAAAATTTTTGGCTTCGGTATTTGTAAGGAATTAATGACTGCAAGAACTTGGTATAAAAAATCCACATAAGTAAAATTCATTAGTGTCCTACGCTAGGTAGTTCAGATAGAAATTACAAATTTTTCTTTCTCCAGGCAATAATGCATTAATTACTAGCCTGAGAGAAGTTTTTCCTTTAATGCAAGAACTATAAATGGCGCTTAAGCTCAACTTCTTTTTTTTCTTTTGGGTTCGGTGGGAGACTCAATTCAATTCAATAGTGGTAGTGGTAGCGTGTGCAGTAGTGACAACAAGGTCATCAAGTTGATTACTGGCCATTTACAAGAACATTTTGGGTTTCATTCGATATCTACGTTTGGCAATGCATTCAACTGGAAAGGTAGAGAAGAGTAGTAGCAGTAGTAGTAGGAATAGTAGTAGTGGGACTCCAGTTCCAGTGGTAAAATGGGTGATTAAGGACTGTTGTAAAACGCCAACCCAAAAAGTACACAATTTAATAATGGTAGGACGGTGTGTAATAAGTACCTACCTACCTATCTTCGATTTCCTAGCTCTGTGTGAACATCAGGTATGCGTAGTATTAAAAGATATTATTTGGAAAGAGGGAGATAAAACGAGGAGAAACGTTTGATTTTAATGCCTCACAGATCATTGAGGTCATTAGTACAATCAGTCCACTACTACCAACTACCAAACCACAATTTTCCTCGGGAAAAATAGATATCCTACGAGCTACTAATTAAGGGCAACTTTTCCAGTTAGATATACATGCTTTGCTACATTTGGAGGTAGTTTGTCTTTTTTTATTCTCAGGTCTAAGTAAGTAGTAGGAAGCCGTAAAAAATTTGCTTTTTTTCGTAACTCAGCTCGTCGCACTACTCCCACTTTTGTTTGTAGGGTGAAGTCGAGCTCAAATATTTATCCACGAAGAAGACGGACAGTAGATAAATTGTTTGTTGCCCAATTTTATGCATATATTAAGAACAAACGTATTAAGATTAACCGTACACAGAGCTTTCACCATCCCTCATCTAACTTGACCTAATCAATATAACAAATGTAGTGAAGACATAAAAATAAGGCATAAATATTGAAGAATTAATGATCGAAAAAGGGGCATGCACTATTTTCATCCTGTGCAAACCCTATCATTATCTTTTTAGGTATTGATACTAAAGTCAAATGAGAGACTTCATTTGTCGAGAAACACAAAACCTGATTATTAAACAACGAAAATGGTTCTCTTCAAGCAGAAAAAAAAATGTTGCTCCTATTCTGATGTCACAAAAACTTTTTTATCTCCTTTTTATCTCATCTGGACAGGTAACAAAGTACACATTCTTCAAGAAGATTGAGAGACCTTCATTTAGTCAGTGGTAATCACTAGCAATATCAATATCGTGAAGGATTATTTATCAAAAATTTGCATCAAGCATCAGCAGCATCACAAAAAAAAGAATAAAAAAGGTTGCATAAAAAGAAAGCAAGATATATTATTGCACATATTTTAACTTTGTAAATGTCAGTGTCAAGCTCTTGTTGAACTCAAATCCAACTCGACATGGTCTAACTAAACCCATATCTGGTTTCATTTCTTCAACCAGTTCAAAAAAGCATCTCCCGTATCATGTTATTATTATGTGTTCATGCATCATTTGATTGTTTGTTGACGTACTCCCTTTTGACACTAATGATTGTTTGTCCTGCATTAACAGCGCATAGCAAACATACACAGACGATCAATCATAAAAGAAATTATTAGGAATAGGGAGAAACAAGACCTTCAAAAAAAAGAGAGAAGAAAATTGATTCCTTCTTCATTCCATCCAGATTCAGATTGCTCACGCTACACACTCACACACATACAGCATGCACGAGAAACAATCAGAACAGCATGACATTATTAGCATAATAATTTGAGCAGGTTGTAGCATAATAAATGATAATGGTTGAAGGAGACGGACTTTTACTCCCTTATCAGTGTTATTTAGAACATGCAAACGTCCGCTGATATACATACAAGTATTGTGTACGTATCACATTTTTATTGCTGATACTTAACTTCCTACAACTCCCTTACACGTTTCTTTCGAAAAATTCCATTGATGATTTATTATCGATTGTTTTTTTCTTAGTCCCGTATCGTATGAATATTACACGTAAATTATTCAACAAGGAAAGGAGAAAAAGAAATTCAGTTTCGGATCGTGCAAAACGTTAAGATCAAACTGGGTGATTTGTACTGTAAAATATAATAAAAAAAATTCTGACATTGGGTGGTGTGGCAAAAGAACATAATATTAAAGGGGGAGTAGGAAGCGTGATATCATATCAGCTTGCTTTTTTTCCTCCCTCTATGTCCTCTTCTTCTGCATTATATATATTTTTTGAAGTACGTGCTGGACGCGCAAACATGCAAAGAGAGAGAGAGAGAGAAAACACACTAGAAAAAATTCAATTCACGTGCTCAGCCTTCTTTCTTGCCCAGAAGCAGCAAGAGGAGCCGTTGGGCAGCAGCAAGCTGGTTATGTGGAGTTCCTGTTCCTACTCTTTTGACCAGCCCATTTCTATGACCTTTGTGTAAATGATTGTTTGCATGCAAATATGCAGCTTAACTGCTCAACCAGACCAGGTATGAAAATAACTACAAGATTAATAAAAAAATTTGAGAGAGAAAACTTTTGTGGAGCTTCTCAAGACTGAAAATTCGTCAGAACAAGAAAGTGAAAGAGAACTATAATATGCATGCCATGCGAAAAGTATTAAATACTTTTGAGAGTTATAGAACACATATATAGTAAAGCAGTAACTTACTTTTACATTTTTACTTGGTAGTTAAATGATCAAGCATGCAATATAGAGTGATTTAGTCAATAAAGTGAAAGCTGTGGTAGGAGGAAACGGGTGTTATTCTACTTTACTAGCTCCAAGTGCTTCCATTCCAAAACAAGAGCAACATGAGAGTTGGAGCTGTGAACTTTTTACTTCATCTAGTCTGGCTGGACTGCCATAGTCCTGTGAATAGAAAATAAAACAATTTTTTTTTGTATTGATGTGATGCAGAGGAATAGAACGAAAATAGAAGATTTGAGCTTTCAGGAAAAAGAACATAACGTACTCTGCGAATATGGCTTGCAAGCATGAAATACGAAAATAGAAACTCATGTAACAAGTTGCATTCCATCTTCTTTTTTTTACCTGAAAAAAAAATTATGAAGGTTTCACTCACTCGCACTCACTCAGTCAGTCAAAGCAATTGACGAGGGTAGAGCAACCAAGTTGGAAAAAGAAAGAGAAAAGGCTTAACATCTTAACAGTCCTGAACAAAAAATTATGAAGGTTTCACTCACTCGCACTCACTCAGTCAGTCAAAGCAATTGACGAGGGTAGAGCAACCAAGTTGGAAAAAGAAAGAGAAAAGGCTTAACATCTTAACAGCAATAATCACAGCGATACGAAAGAGCGATAAAAAGCCTCCATTCCTGCCTTTGAGTTGCCGGATCTTTTTGGTAGTTTGCTCATGTTTTCAACAAAAATATGAAACGTTAAAGTAAAGCTACTACCTACCTACTCTACCACTACTACTACTACATCCGCTGGATTGAGTGAGTGAGTTTCTTTTCCTTTGCCATTCTATCGTTCCTAAAATATTTCCATCTAGTGGATTCTTTCTTTTTGAATAAAAGCCATAATGGCTACAAGTTTTGGTGGTTATGTCATTAATGATAATGATAACTGTGGTAGAAATATTATGCTCTTTTAGTACTAGAGAAAAACAAAGTGTTCCAACTCAGTTAAGCCCAAACAGTTGGAAAAAATTTTCATATCCAGATACATATCAATTACTTTTACCACTTCCTTTTTGTTTATTTTTTGCCTACACGAGAATGAGGGATGCTTGCGGAATGCTAATTTTCTGAGACATATGTGCATGTTCCTGCCTCCTCTGAGAAAATTCAATCGATGCAGAATGGATGAATATATATGAATGGTCTAGTCCGGTCAATCATAACATAACAAAATATTTTTTTTGTTTTCTGAGACATATGTGCATGTTCCTGCCTCCTCTGAGAAAATTCAATCGATGCAGAATGGATGAATATATATGAATGGTCTAGTCCGGTCAATCATAACATAACAAAATATTTTTTTGTCGAGCCAGGGAGTTGTGGCGCCTGAGTAACGTGTTAGTATATAGAATATATTTAAATGTCAGCCAGCCGGCATTCTCAATTTTCCTCGAAATTATTTGAGAAACTAAGGTGGCTCGGTTAATCACTAATTCGTCCCTCGTTGCTGGGCCTACTCAGGACGCTTTTTTATGTTTGAATGAGAAATTCCAGGGTTCGTGCAAGCATGCCTACACACTTTAATTCCCAACGTCATATCATTGTCTCGCCGCTCGTTCACTGTTTATGAGAAAGTTATACAAGGAATAAAAGTAGGTTTTTGTCGCAAATTTCAGCATTGTTTCGTCGTGTCTCAGTTAGTTGTCATTGTGCAACTTTTTCTGATTAGAATCATACATATTAAATTGCACACCTATTGAATTTCTCGTTGCTCCGTGTTGTATTGAGGAGGAGAATGCGGTGCTGTTTTCGTAATGTAGTGAAATGAGTGAGTCGCCTGGCTCTTCGTGCCACACTCATTCTCTCTTCATGCTCGGAATAAAAACAGATCTTGATAATGGTAATCATAATAATGAAAGTATATAGAAATGGCTTGACATTATTGTTTGACCCACACTGTATTCCCACCAAACTTCGTCTTTTCCCTTCCGTTTGTATTCTCCTCAGGTCTGACTTGACTATAAGATTTTGTCATTGTAATTTGTAAAGGGTGTTTTCCTTACAACGAATAAGAAGACGGGAAATAAGAAAAAAAGGAAACGATGAAACTCTCTCTCTCCCTCCCTCTCATTGTTTCTCTTTCTCAACTTCATCGCAATTCTTGTAGTTTTGGCTTTTAGCACTCGGTGTTCGTCCAGATGATTACGGTGGGACACATGCTGTCCTTATTACACTTTTCTCCTCACCTGACCACCTTTAATCCAAGTTAGGTCACCACAAAAACTATCTTAAATCGAGTGTGGTGTCTACATCTATATTTTTACCCGCTGTTTTGCGGTTGTTGCCACCATATTTAGCTTCAGTCATTATGCTTCATGCCTTTACCTAATTTTTATCGCGATTGTGTTGTGTTCTGCTGCGTTTACTTACTACTTACTTGCCGTGTTTGTGGTCGTATCGTGTAGCATCTAAAAGGAAAAAAAACAATACCTACCTGTATGGCTTCAGCGAAAAGAAAAAATTGTGAAAATATGAATTTGCCTTTTTATTAGAACAGGCACGAGGAGAAAAAAAAACTTTTTTCTATATACTCTGATATATCTACGTTTTTTTACTCAATTTCTGGCAACCTTACAACAACGCTCACATGCTGAGATGATAAAATTCAGTCATCATCATGGCAAAATAACAATATTCGTTGCCATCGCCATCATCCACCACATGAACCACCTTATTCCCGATTCTCCATGCGTAGAGTCGCACAGAAACTGGCTATTGTTTGGTGGGAAAAGGACAAAAAACAGGATGTGTGAACAAACACAATGTCAAGTCATGAATTGAATGAAATTAAATGTATAGTTTCGGAGTAGTTTTCATTCATTCATATCATTATTATTAGAGTTTCTATCGTATCGCATCGAATCCTTGGTTATTCGTAGAAGTATATAAGTTTATTACTTTTCCAGCAACAAATGGAAATCCTGGGAGCATGAACCAAACACGAGTTTACGAGAAAACCTGAGAGTGACTGAGACAGAGAGAGAGGAAAAGGTAGCTGGATACCAAATACCAGACTTTGTAAATAACAGCGGAACAAATGAATTTATTCTAGAGATTATTATTACCTGGGAAGTAGATGTATGTACTCTACAAAACTTCCCAGGTAACAAAACAATTTGGCATTTGAGTATGTGTGTGTGTGTGGCTGAACAGCAGCTACTTACATGTCAAACTGTTTTTCTAATGGAAAATGTCTTCATCAAAGAATCCCATTTTTTAGGGAGGAATTTCAATAACTAATTGAAATTTGCTTGAGTTTATTTTTTGTTAGTGTCAACTCGAGTAAAGTTTTTTATCGTCTTTTTTTCCACGTGTTCATCATAATGGAATCGGTTTTTATATAACCACATTTTACGCAGTTCATAGGTATTCAATTTTTTTGGCAAGGAAATTGTTTGGAATTTGAGGTATGAGTGACATATGCTTTTTGAAACCTCCCTGATCGTCAATAATACTTTGAAATAACTTTATTTTCTTCCTTTTCTATTGAGCAAACTTTGATGGAAATCCTTATTAAAGTTAATTTAAATTAAATAATTCAATTAAAGTTGGTTAGGATCAGTAAATATCAAATAAACCCATCAAAATTTTTCGGCTAGTCAATAAACTGGCATTTTATAATGTCTGATAACACCGCATTTTGATTCTTTCTTTCTTTCAGTTTTTTTTGCCATAAAGTCTAGAGCTTCAGATATATCTTGACGTCTGCGTGAATGTAGTACTACACGTCTTGTTGTTGTTAGCCTTTCATCATCCTCATACTACGTCGTAGGTAGGTAGGTATAGACACGAGCAAAAAAGCACACAATCCTTATCACCATCGACATTCTCGTATATCACACCGTCGTGGTTGACTGGATAGCATGTCAAAAGATGATTGCATGACAGTTCTTGTCACGACATCTCATGAAGTGAAACAATAAAGCAGTAATGATACAGATAGAAAAAAGGTTTTTTGTATTTCTCCCTCTAACGAAGAGAGAAAAAAGGAAGCCGATGATGAAAAAAAGTAAAAATAGGGTCCATCCTCTCAACTCAAAGTATATTTTTACGTGTATTGCACAAGGTACAAGACAATACATAGTTTTTTTCTATTCATCATCCTCGCTCAAAAAAATGTCTCTTGTGTCGTTACACTTTTTTTTCCTAAAAATGTATAAGATTGAATGGGTGAAAGACAGGAAGACGAAATGTAAAGGTGAAGTAAGAACCACTATACCATATTGGTTTTTTACATGACGGCACGTTGAAAAGCCAAAAGCAAACCACACAGAAACGAGTAATTTTTAAGTAACAGGAACAACACTAACTATGGTAGTCATACCTCTGCTATTATGCATTAAAAACTTTTCGACTCATGCTTGCCAAAGCTATCTTTGGATTATAAAAGAAAAGTAAAAAAAACATTTTGTACATGAAACAATATCTTCATTTTTGGCTTTGAAAATTACTGATATTGACATAGAAGAATGCATACATGAATCTTCGTGACGCTCTGATAAAAACTTGCAGCTGAGCATGTACATGTCAGCATACTATTGAACACATCGTCCAAATATAAACACTTTTTAAAATTTCTTATCTTACCTACTTATGTACATGGGGGAAAATATTTCATGCTAAAAATAAATTCACATTTTCAAAAAGTGTAATAATATAACGACCATTACTGCTGCGATATGGTGGAAAGACTATAACTTGGTTGTAATGTGATGTCATAATCAAAGAGAAACAAAAGTTTTTTTTGTGGGTCTCGTTGCCCTGAAAATTCCTAAATCGTTGTAGCTTCCGGAGGTGATCTAATTCGTGTTTGAGAAATTTTCCACGCAAAAAATGCGCTAGCTCACCAGAAACCAGTTCAGGGGATGTGAAAATGGATAAAGTCACAAAAAAAGCAAGACAAAGGGTTCATTATTAGGAACCGTGTGGATGTCATAATCATCCCGTCTAATATTGCCTCCATTACGAGAAACCCGTAAACAATAACAGTTGCATTGCAATAGTACGCAAAGTAACCTTTCGTCTCATGAAAAAAAATTGTTCACCGCGAGCATAATCAAACCACCAAACCGAATTGCTCATTTTAGGATACTTTATCTAATGCTTAAGCATAAAATTATTCACCTCTTAAAACCATTTCATTTTGAGGTTTAAGTGCCTATAATCATGCAACGAGGAAGAGAGTAAATACTAAAAATGGATTGTACAATGTGACATACGAAAAGGAAAAAAAAGCTTTTTACGGACAAAGTTGAGTTGAGGTGGAGGCCAAACATGTACATTTAATTTCGTATTTTTTTTCTTCCTTTTGAATTGTTTAAGTAGGTGCAGGTATGAGAACTGAGAATTACTTTGCTTTCTCCACTTTTCCATTCATTAATAAGCAACTGTAGTTGTTTGCCACAAACATTGCTGTGCATTTAAATGTTTTGGAGTTATTGCTTTCCCGGTGGTTAAAATTAAGGAGGGATGATAATAGCCAAGTTTTACTTGCATTTCTCCAGTCATCGACAAAAATGGAGGGCATGCCTGTCTTTAATCTTTCACTTGAAATTTACATGGTTTTTTCCTTGTTCACTTCAATTTTCCTCCTTTTTTTCTTTCCAGAGCTATCTCAAGGAAAGTAGTGCTCATTAGATTTTATTTCGATGAACATGAACATGAGCATAGGTAATGTAATGGTGATGACGATGATGCATTTCACGTATGAGCCAACCAAACTCGTACAATTTTCTCCTTCAATTTGAAGAGGAGGAGAGAGTGAATTACGCAAGAAAACTTTGAGTTTTCCTTTTAACGTGACGTTTGCAGAATGCAGTAGTTTTTCGCAAAACACAGCCACTTTTAATGAGTGGTGTGACCGAAGCAGGAAAGTTAAAAAGGCTGTTTTATTTTCTTCCAGGGCATGCAGGTTTTCTTCCCTGTTTTTATCGACATGGCATGGTGGGCGTTCACGGGCCTGTCAGTCAGTTTCAGAAATGAGAAGAAAGTTTCTCTCTCTCTCTCCCTCCACTTTGTAATAAGTTTCCAGTATAACATTTATATCCGTTTTGTTGTTGATGCATGCATTCATGCGGTATAAAAAATATGGAGGAGAGAGAGAGAGAGAGAGAGAGAGTGAAAATGGTGGCATAGTAAAAGTGGGCACGTTACGTCTCTCTCCTTCGGTTTTTTGCACTCTCACACGACTGAGCCGGGTGGCTTAGGGATTATTGCATAAGAACCGGCTTTGTCATGCCCTTCGTCTTCGTCTTCTTCATCGCTTGTAAGTGTGTGGTGTGGTTCGGATAATGATACTCTATAAAAGTAACATCCTGTGTGCTACTTGCTTGCTTGCGACTTCACTCACTCTCATGTCCTCTCGTTTTTTTTTTCTGGTTACATTAAAGGAAGGTTATTTCTATTACATTTGGTACTGGAACGGAGAGAGCTTCCTTTCATTCATTCAATCTAAAGCACGGACTTTTTACGCTTTTGAAAAGGTCTTTGCATGCATGTGATCCTCTTCGGTCCTTAAAAGAGTTGAAACTGAAGCAACACTTTGTCCTTAGTCCGCAATAGTATTACCAAGAAGGAAGGTCGAATAATATTAAAACTCTTTTTTTTTCTTCTTCTTCTTCTCTCCCCGATATTCAAGTTAAAGGGCTGAGAAAATACTTGGAGATTCGTTGTATGAGTACCTACGTAGGCTGCTTTATAGAAAGAAAACAACAACGAGTTTTCATTTTTTATATAATAGCTAAAGCTTAGCCAGATCCGTTTCCTTTTTATGGGTAGAGTGAGTGTGTGTGTGTGTTTGGTGTTGGTAGCGGTGGTCGTGGTAATAAAATGGAGGAATGTGCAGTCAAAGCACGTATGAATTTTGTTTCCCGACCATGGCACCTGCTGTCTTGAATTTGTATAGAGACACTGGATTACTTGATATTACAAAAGCTGCACACTCACTCTATCTCTCTCCTTTCCTTACGAGAGCTGCACAAAAGCCCACACTGCCTCTGGTACAGAGGAGCTTGGCTTCGCATGGCCTAGATGATTCTCAAAAAATGATATGGGTTTTCAAAGTGGTGTGGTATGCTGTATGGTGGTGGTGGTGCCTTGCAGAAGTTACGATTTTCATTGATATGAAATCATATAATACCTAATAATATTGTATTACTTACATCATATTTCTCTTCTCAAATGCTAATGATATACTAACTGAGATCACATGGGGGCTCCAGGCATGTGCTAAATCTTTTTTAGTTTCTCTCTTCCTGCTTCCCCTTGTCTAGAAAAACGGTAATTTCTCCGTATTACGTCTCATCTACAAAAATGCGTTTACCTAATGTAACATACAAAAGATCAGACTAGAGCAAATGATTGTATGCTTATCTTTTTTTCAAAAAAACCACGCACACTTGCGATGCACGCGGCGATCATCCTTTTCCTTTTATACAGGCTTATGGCTCAGCATATATATTTGTACTTGTACTCCCTATAAAATAATTTTTCCTGTAATTAGGTTGACCAATATATTATACATCTTCCAGGAAAGACTAATTTTCATTTTTATGGGTTTCTGAAAATGGCCAGTTTCAGTCGGCGAGATGTGGAGATCCCGCAGTAGATCAGAAGTATAACGCACATCCAATTTCCTATTCTTCCTTCCTTTGTTCCCATTATGTGTCCCGTCGTCCTGGTTGTACATAGTAGTGGGCGAAAATGAAATTTATAGAATTGAATAATACGATATAGCTATAATGCCTTCGATCTAAAGTTGCTAATATTGCAGCCCAGTGTCTACTTTGCTTCCGTTGCCTGGATTCTCAGCCTTTCTCTCTCGATAAATTCTGAACAGTGGTCTTTGCTTTCCTTGGGGTGTAACATAAAGAATTCTAATTCCTTCTTTCATACATAGTTCCCAAGAAATGAAGATGATTCATATTAAAAAATAGGAAATCCCTAAACAGTATTAGGTGAGTAAAACCTAAAACCCTTTCCCTATCCCCATTTTTTTCTAAACTTCTTTGTGTAGACATCTCCGAGTAAGCAATAAGTTTTTTAGTGCATATTATTCTGAAAAAAAATTCAAATACGGGATTTTTTAAATATGATGATAAAAAAGGCCGACCTTTTAAGAAAAGAAGAATCCCTGCTGCCGTCGTCGACGTCGTCATCGCTACTCCTCTCAAATAATACAGTAGGTAGGTTCTATCCTTTCATACGACCGAAAGCTTTTTACTCCAGTTCAGAGAGCTTCTTGCTGCTTTTTGTGATAACTGTCTTTCTTTCATTGTTGTAACCTCTCCGCCTTTCCCTTAACTTGCGCTCGTATTTTAATACGAACTTAAATATTAGCACATTTTCAAATGATACATATACATGCCGACAATCCCATTGAAAAGTTTTCCTGAAAGAAAAAGCTCCACACAAAAAATCAGCTAGCTAGCGTGCTCCCACTACACATATAAGTAGTGGTAGTATTCTTTTTTTGTTCTTGTCTTCACAGGGAGACATTTTTGCATATCTATGAGAAAAAAGGATAAAGAAAAGATGATGACAGCTGAGATGATGAGACGAAAATGATGATAATAACGATCAGAGAAATGGAGAAAAGGAGGGACTCTTGTATTACTTAGGAGAAGTAAAAGGTTACATAGGTAGATTTCCTTCTTTTCATAAGCACAAAAGTAAATACTTTCAGAGAATATGCCAACTTACTTAAGTAACTTCTTTCATTTTTTTCCGAGAAAGCTCAAGTTTTTTTCTTCTTTCTCTGCTGATTGTGAATCATTAAATTGTAAAGAATAAGAAAAAAAGGGGACAGGGGAAAAAAGGAGTAAAAAAGAAAAGTAGCACGACGGAGGGAAAACATAAAACGTGTAGGAATCATAACATTGGAAGGAAATTTTCTATTCATGCAAATCAGACTAATACTCCTCATCATCAACGTGGGGGCACTGTGATGATGGTGATGATGATGGCGATGATGTGAGTGAGTATTAGATTTTTTTGTTATACAATGCGCTTTCGACGACGAAGACGACGAGAACGACAAGAGAGGGAAAGAAAATGATTGTAACGTGGGACGGTTTGGCTTGACTAGGAAGCCTTTCTTCAGGAATCTTTCTCCTTCTTCTTAGAAGACTATTATTATCATCATTATTAAATGTGAAGAAGGATGGGAAAAAGTTATAATGTATGCATTACTATCTTCATCTAAAGAAAAAGGCATAGTTTTTTTTATAAAAAATATGTATCCCAAGCCAGGCAAAGATATACCATAGGCACATGGGGTTTCATTATTTTTATTCACTCCTTCACTCACTCCATCCTTCTTTTCTTTCCGCATCTTTGGCTTTGCGTATTATGCTTCATGCCAGCTTCACCATCATCATGATCAACGTTGAAAGTAGAAGTAGTAGAGTTGAGTTGAGGGATAGACTTCTCTTGTCTCTTTCAATATTGCATGTAACCAAAAAAGTGACCTTATCCAGATGTATTCACAGAATGAATAAGAGAACTTGTAAAAAAATATTACATGAAGCAAACCATTCGCAGTGGTATGGATGCGGCGCGTAACAGATACCTTCAATTTTCATCATTTTTTAGTAAGATAAAAAAAAGGGTGAAAGGAGGCAGTGTAGAAAAATATAATGGGAAAAGAAAGATACTTTACAGAGCATAAGGAGAAAAGTATTCACGTGAAAAGACAGAGAAAAGGTAAAACCAAAGGCAAGCTCAACCTGTCATCTATTATTATTCTGATTCAGAAAGGTAGCATTAATGCTCGTCGTTTCCGCAGAAAAAAAAGCTGACTCAAAAAAGATAATTTTATGCAAGGCTCAACGCTTCAAGAAAAGACTCCATCAATACATCAGCTTTAGTCTTTTTAAATGGAAATATGAAGAAGAAAATTTTTCTCCGGCATTTCATGTTACGCTACGGTACGGTATAAAAGCCGGTAAAAATATGAGGCATCAATCTTTGGAGAATAAGGATGAAATTAGGTTGCCTAGTAGACTTCATGCAAATACGACTACTACAACCCCCGATGAAGATTTATTCACGTAAGCCTTATCAGAAGAAGAAAAGTTTTAAGTTTTTTTTTTTGTGCCGTAATACAATCCCATATAAACTGTACGTGAATTTTATGGTTTTCCTTGAAATAGGATGAGTCCTCCTGATAAATTGGTTTTTGTTGGGGGGAAATACGATTGGAAGCTTTTTGCGTTGTTTGCTATAACCAATGATGATAGATTAATCTTAGTCTTGATGCGACAGCGCTACTTAAAATCCCGGCCATGGTAGAAGATCGTACTGTACTGCACCATGCTTTCTCCATTCTCTGACCTGCTTTGCTTTGTCGGCAAACAACTTGGGAACCCAGTGTTTTCATAACCGACGTCCTTCATATTAAAATGTAATTAGTTATTCACCATTTATCAGGAACCAAATTTGGAGTTGTAGAAATGCCTAATCATTCCCAAATGTTATATAGTTTCTCGTTTAAGCTGACATTATCTTCTTGACTGAAACACATGAATCAAAAATTATGACGGATGAATTTACTCATTCAGAATTTTCATTCTTTTTTCTAAAAACAACACCAACATCTACAACAGTTGAATACATAAAGCATGGTTGGTAATACTCCCAAATCATGTTTAGAAATTTACTGTGGAACAACATGTTTTAAAATACCTAGAAAAATACCGCCTCTCTTAGTTCCAATGTGGAAGGGAATGAGTGTTTGAAGCTTACTCGTGCTGGTAGTGACACATTTTCGGTGTCGATGAGAAATCCAGCCGGATTTTCTCTAATCATTAATGTCGGTTACTACCTTCTGCGGGTGAGCACACAGCTCTCCTAATGATCCATCCTAGACTTGCAGCCATATAAATGAGTAGGTATGTATAGTGTAGTATTAAGAGTGGAAGTAGAAACTTTTTTTCTTCTCCGTTTCTATCGTATCGTGGCATTGCAGATTGAACTAAACGTGAAAAAGTGTGGTCTCATTTATACATTCATGGCATACTAATGAAACAAAGTGAATGTCATCTTGTGTAGCCATAGTGCCATCGCCATCGAATAATCCATAGCATCAAATACCACACCACACCACCATCGCACAAGTAATATTGACTACAATCAAAGGTTTCTTTTTCTCTCTCCAGCTTAGTTTTTTCTATCATTACCTTGATTGCCAAAGATTTGCTGTGATTTAAGAGCACATTTAAAATATCAGCTTGGAATTGCATCTCTTCATAAAGCTATGCAAATTGTACCTAAACATTTTTTTGATTATGGTAATTGCAAAGGAAGGTAGTATTCCCTACTCGACTACTTTTTCATATCATCTGCGTTGGAAAAAAGGAAAGCATTTTATTCAGAAGAGGGAAAAGATAAGAGGAAATGAGAAGGAAGAAAGGCGTATGTCAGGATTGTATAGATGAGACTTTTGGAATTTTTAACAATCACATCAACCCCAGTGTGCTATTTTCCTTCACGTTTTATGTTGACTTTTGGTAAAAAAGGTAGGTTTGTCAAGGTATACCATATTATTGTTTGTGCTGATTCCTGTATTTGATTTGTACTCACGTCTCACGTATCCGAATTTTTTCCCATGTTGGTCTCTCGGGATAAAATACAATGCACGATGCATTTAGATATTCCCCAGGGTTCTTCTCATCTTATAAGACGTAAAACGAATATATTCGTACTGTGAATATAAGTAGTATTCATTCCTTTTCCCCAATGCTCTCTGTCACCGGCAGGCAGTAGAAATCTTAAATTGTTCAAGTTTTCTCGGCAAAAAAAATCTGTCCAGATAAGGATTTTCCATGGGCATCATCATCACACACCGCCATCACCATTCCCATTCATCTCGAGTTTTTTTGGGGGTATAAGGTGGGCACGCATAATAATAGGACAGGGAATCTTAAAAAAGCGATATACCTGCTCTACTACTACTGCTGCTGCTGCTACTAAAGAAAAAGAGCTTGGCAAATGCATTGCAGTTTTTTCGTCCCCTTTCTCTTCCTTTTTTCTGGGGAAGGAATGCAAAGAGATTGAGGAGATAAAGTTGTACAGTGAAATCACTCATTGCGTTTATTTCTGATAGGAATTTAGCCGGTGAAAGAGAGCGAGTGTACACATCTTCATGAAGAAGAAACAGAATGAGGCATACATTTTTATCCCGGTACAAATCCTCAGTTTTCTCCGAAAAGGGAATAAAGTGACAGAGATATTCATTCAATGAAGGTCTTTATTGAATTTTCCGGTGAAAGTCAGATTGACTGGCAGGAAAACACTGGAGAGAGAATCAATGCATGATATAGGAAGAAAAAAGTCCGCATTCTCATAGATGGGTTCAGATAAAGAAGGTAGCTAAGGTGGAGACGGACAATTTTATTCCATCCATCTTTTCCCTTTTTTCTCTAGCAGCCTTTGTGATTTCTTTTTTTTTTTATTCTTCGGCCGCCGAACGGGGGAAAAGGGAAAACAGTGCACGTATTTCATCCCATGTTTTCGACTAGGATTTTTATCCATTGTATTATTATTATGATAAATTCATTCTCTTTTGTAAGCATAGCAGCGCTCTTATTTTGGATTTTTATGCATCCTATCATCCTTCCCACTCACTCACTCACTCTCAAGTCGCAACTTTTCTTTATCCCTTTACATCATGTACTACTACGTCGTACGTACGTACGTACCCAGTAGGTACGTACGTTCGATTCAATTTTTATTATATTTCATCCTATTTTTTGAAACAATAGAGAGCACTTCCCTTGTTCTCCATTCCCTTCGTTTTTTTCGTGCAATTCCAACCTATTGAACAATCTCTTGAGTCTTTGCGTTTGAGCCATTGGCTGGTTCGTTGGTGGAACTGTAAAAACTCTTAGGAGCACATTTTCAATTCCCTTCATTCACTATGAAATCGTTTCGTTTGATGTTGTTTTTGAACGAAGGAGTTTGAATAAAAATAAAAGAAAAAAAATATTCGATACGTAAAGCTCCGTTTGAGTATTGATCTTGAAAGGCTTCATCTCGTTAAATGTCGTAAGCAGTTACAATACAGACATCAACATCATCATCATCATTAGCATTACATAGTATGAAAATGGTTTCCGTATTAATCTTTCGCAATCTCTTCGCATCATTATATTCCTCTGTTTTTTGTTTATTTCGGATTGAAGGCAATGTTAATTTAACAATGCTTTCCATTGATCAAAGACAAGTACTAAGTGAATGAGTGGAGCGGAACTAAATGATACACGAAAACTTTCTCTCGCTTCAAGCTCAAGCTTAATTTAAATCTTTGCGTAAAGAACTTTGAAGTGGATATGGCACAATGCTGCTGTGAGGTTTTACTCGTCATTTTGCTTTAGTACTTACTTACCATTAGTTTTAATAGAATGTTATACATGAGTGAAAGCTATAAATATTAAAGGACCTTTTCAATCTCAAGCCCCTCTCAAAACTAAAATCGGTTTATGGGGTCTTTGCGTACGCAAAATGTTTAGAAAACGAAAAACCGGTGAATGGTATTTAGCAAGACTTAATCTTGGGTCAACAAATTTATTACGTCTTTTTTGTTCTGTCATTATCATCATCAGCAGCATCAACGCTATATGTTAGATAAAAATACCTATGGGCACATTTCTACTTAGTCTACACGTAATCTGACTTTGACCTGGTAAAGCCACAAACAATTTTACCCAAAATCGTTTTGATCTTCCCATTTAAAAAGGAAAACCTTTTTTTGTAATCGATATGAGCACTTGATTTTCTATTTTGTGAAATAATTCGTTTGACGCAATTGTCCATTTTATTGGTCAATAAGAACGAAGTGGTGAGTTTATGTATCATTCCTGTATAACACGGTTGAGAAAATCTTTTATGCTATATCGTTTCTAGTAATTTTTGACATTCTTAGCTGGACCCATGTTTTCTTAGAAAATGCTTTAGAAATACAAAAGCCGCTCCTAATTTCAATCCCACAAAAAATCCACTTCAAACAGTATAATGACCCAGTACCACTTTTTTTTTCAAAAATATAATGTTTCTTTTGAAAACATTTGTAACGATGATGAGATTATGTACCTGCTTTTGAATTCAAAAGAAATACAAGTGATCTTGATGAAAGGTGAGCATGTCGTTATTGTGTTCCCAAGTCATTTGTTACCCAAAAGTTACAAATGAGAGTGGGTTGAGTCCAAGTAGCTTCCAGAAAGACACAGTCTGGACCTTTTTAGAAGAAATATTTTTCTACAGCACACCGCATGGAGCAAACACCCTTTTTATCCTCTTATTTAGGCAGAAAAAGAAGTATTTTTAAAATTACCTTTTCAGCCTACTCGTGTTAGATGAGTTGTGAGTCAATAAGAAAACTCAGCTTAGAATTCAAGATTGTGAATCTTTTTATTGTAATCCTTTTGAAAAAAGTTTAACTGGAGGTAATCCATTGTAATAAATGATTGCCCTTTTTACAAGAAAAAAATTTAATGCCCGAACAGCTGACAATCGGCATTAGTCATGTATAACAAAAAAAAACTTCTGCTTTTTTATTAATTTTTCCCACCAGATTTAATATATGGAAAAGAATTAAATGCTACGAATCCCACTCAAATTAGTATTACAAAAGTCGTAGTGGAATAGTCTGAATAGGGCATTAGTATTGATTTCATTGAAAAATGAGATACTCACAAAAAGTCTACCACTTACGAAGAAAATCCGATCAACTTCCTCAGATTCCGCGAGAGAGAGAGAGAGAGGAGGCAGAGGCAGAACAGAGGCTGGCAAAGTTTTTATATTTACAACATCAATTTTATTTGAATCGATGACTTTTATTATTGCTTCAGGAACAAACTTTTTTTCTTTCTTGTTTTTCTTGCAAAACTTTTTAAGGGAATTGGGGATTGGATGTGATTCCATGTATTGAAGTTCAATAATAAAATATCATAAATGTTCGCATGAGAAAAGAAAACTCGTTCAATATTTTATGACTCAAGCAAAAACGGTTTACGTCACAAATTATTTCCTTTCAAATATTAGTGATCAGAAAGAAAGAAATGAAACAAATGTGGTGCTCAATATAATTTTGGATTATGAATTCACGAAATCAAAAAAAAATCTTGTTAAATGGACGGAACAGAATAGAACGGTTTTGTCTAGCAGACATTAATTACTTTAATTTAGGGACCAAAAATAATTTCGAAAACTTGATTTATATCCGTATTAGAAACGCTCACATTTAGTTTCCCCCCTGTTTCCAGGTTTCCGCTAAACTAATCATAAAGTAAGGTTTTTGTCATAGTTCATGTTCCCTACAGTATCGATTGCGATTCCTCCTTTTTCTTGTCCAAGGGGAAACTAATTGTAGGATTATTCTAGCCTAGGCGATCTCAACAATATCTTTCTTACGTTCCAATATGATCATCGTTTCCGATTTACGATTTATAAAGTGCTATAATACTTTCGTTTCGTTCCATCCCGTGAGGTGCATTTTGTTTTTACTACCACTACTGCCATACCACTTTGTAATAGTAATAGGAGGCGAGTCTTGCAATATTTTCTTCTATCCATTCAGTTCAGTGAAGGAATTGCAAGAGCAACAAAAGTTATTTCGCTTGTGTGCAGTGAGTGTGCAGATTTTCCTTAAAATCAATTGTAGAAGAAAAGGAAGCACTGCAACACACACACAATGCTTTTTTTGCTATGTTCTACGTGGTACTACTTCTTCGAACTAGATTTTTTCTTCTTTTCCCATCCTCATAGAAGAAAAGAAAGGAAAAGAGTTGTGGAAGATTGTATGATTTATGCATCAACTTCAGGCCTTGGCATCATGGCATTCTACAATGGGAAAATGACATGATTTATGGAAGGATGTCCACATTATTGAGCTATCCCTTCTTTTTCTTGGATACGTCTGCTCTAGCACAAAAAAAGAAGAAATAATAATAAGCAAATATATTAAAGACATTCACTATAAATATATTAATAATGATACTCCAACTAGTAGTAGTCCAGAATCTACTTTCTTCAGGATCCCCAGCAGTTTAATATAAAGAACTTTTTTTACTCTGTTTACTTCCTTTCACATTCAGGGGCACATAATAAGAAGAAGAGAGAGGTCTAGTCTTGACTGGTCTGGTGGTGTGCGTGCTTGAGTTTTTTTTCGCTCTTCTTCCTGCTTTTCAGTTTATTCTAAAGGACCATACCGATATCTTCTGGTTGGACACTTTTCTCAAGAGAAAATTTTCTGTAGCAAAAAGAATCGCTAGTTATTCATGTTCTGCTATTTTCCATTTTTTTTTTGCTTCTGCTACTGTAGAGTAAAACTACAACCGGCAGCAAATTTTTCCTCTGATGCAGCAAAAAGGGAAAGTGAACTTATTTTTGTTGAAGTCACAGGAGAATACTAGGAAACGAATGAGCGAGCGAGGAGTAATAGTAACAGTAGTAGTAGTAGTAGTGGAAAAGAATAAATGTGCAGGGGAAATAGTATTATTATTACTTTTATCATTACTATAATGATGATGACGAAGAAGAAGGAGGAATGATTCTTAGGAAGCCTCTTACTAGGAGCAACCCAAGCAAACTATGATTTTCCCCTTTATTTGACCTAGAATAATGTAAAGCGTTACATTATTCCATTTCCAAGGAAAATAAAGTTTTTCTTTTATCGGAATGCTCTAAAAAACTGATTGTTCCGTTATTGCGACATCGAGCTCAACAAGGACGACAACCATAGTTGGGGCACCACCCCTTTGCATTTTCATGATTATTATGACTACTACTACCACTATTACAATTGCGGTGATAGCGAGAATGACTTGACGATGGGATAGTTGTGAATGAATGAAGATATTTATTTCCATCATTGGCATAAAAGCCAATAAATAGATTCCTTTTTGCATTTACTTATTTACTATGGGCCTTTTGCAGAGGTATTAATGCCTATATAAAGCCTGATAAAAAAGTAAAGTTATTTGAGATGATATGATGGTAATGATGACGGCACTCTGGTACTCGTCCCTAGAGAAATTGGTTACTTGACCCGGACATGTTCGAGTTACTCTCTCTGCATTCGCTACATACAACAAACTTTTTTCAAAAGAACGCTAAAAAAATTTAGGCCTGTCGTATTTTATGCATGGGACACAGTTTGATATTTAATTTAGCGTCTGTGTAGACACCACAATTGTGCCATTAAAAAGTTGTGCGGTATTGGAAAGTTGATGTTGGCGTTACGCTGCCCGACCAAACCGAACGAATAAAAACGTGTACCTAGAGCCAATTCTCCTGCACTCGCACTCAATTCATTCACTCGTTCCATAGTTCCATCCAACTATTCCGTTTCTTTCTGTCCCTGAGTTTGAGTGTGTATGAGTATGTGAGTGCAAGCGTTGGGAGAGAACACAAAGGGAAGAAGAGAAAAAAAGTAAAAATGATTCATTTCATTATTGCAAGACATGATCTTGGCTATCAGTATTATTTATGAGGTATCATATCAAAACTTCACGATCAAACATGAACTCTCATACTCAAAAACTACCTAAGATGGATAAAAAAGGTTGGGCCAAAAGTGTGACTTTTAATGTAAGAGGAAAATGTAGCGATAAAAAATATATATATTCCGAAATACACACACGTTTTTGGATTGTGCACACAATCATTCAACGTAACGTAATGTAACGTATCGCAAGCAATACTTACTTACGTAAGTTCTGAGGAGAGGCTTGTTGAGTAATATGGTATTTGAGAAACCGTGGGTGTGAAAGTCCCTTGGTATTTCCTTTCTTATCATCAAGATTGCTCGTGTATTTTATACGCTATTTCCAATAAAAGCAATAATAATATAATAACAACGTGAGAGATCGGTTACAACGTGGCGTTCTGGAGGCGAGCTGTCCTTGTACTGTTCCTAAAAAATTCTTTTTTATACAAAATTGGTAAGAACGACTCGACTGGAGAGAGCAAGAGAGAGAGAGAGCTCATCTTTAACATCTGCCGCATCTACACCAACCAACCATACCAAAAAATACAATACCCGAAACAATCAACAGCCACTATAGAAAAATTGCAGGGAAAGATGTATAGAGAACTGCTTCTATTCAAGAGAGAGGTAAAGAAAACAAAGATTTTTCTGCAAACCATGACCTTTCCAGTTAACCAATCGCTCATTTTAAGTACATTTGTAAGTCATTCTTTTACTACGTAAAAAGTTTTATACACACCGTATATACATACCTACTTGGAATGATTTTCAGTTTGATTTCAAACAAAAGGTTTTCTTCAACACTGTGTCATCATTTTAATTTCCTACCAAAAAAATTTTTTTTACCAAATCATGTCTGTCAGACCAAAAAAAATAACAATTTTAAAATGTATTCGTTTACTAATGCGCGAAATCTCCTGAAGTACAATCAACCCCGCGGTAAATAAAGTCTTTCCTTTGAA
>JAHZMX010001700.1:0-14050 GCA_027743895.1 Seira musarum | reverse complement strand
ACTGCATAAAAATGTGTGTGAGCAATCGAAACTTCAAAAGACCCATGCAGGGAGCAAACATCTTTGTTAGCAATTGTGGGCTAACTCTGGATTGAATGTGCGCTATTCATATTTTTTCCCTTAAATTAATTAAAAGCTTCATAATTGAAAACGTAATGTATATACTTAGTTTGAGTGGTGGGATATGCTTTTGCTCTTGCAGGTAAACTATATACCTATCATTCACGTATTAATTATCCTAACTCTGCATTCAAATTTGATTCACAAAGAAACTCTCGCAATGAATAAGTTCCACTAGATCATTTGCAGAGAATTTTCTGGCACAGAAGATATCATTGATTTGGAAGAATAAGAGTCAATGTAAGTTTCGCCTTCGTTAGTTTTTTAAGTTTTTTTTTAAACGTAAGCCATTAAAATTTTCTTTGTGGGTAGGTACGACCATATTCTATGTGTGGCAGCTTGAAAACGCACAAAACGAAATGTTTGAATGCAAAAAAATACCATCACTATCCATTTCCATTCCCCGCTCTTTTGTGCCAATTTTTTGCACATGTCGATGCCCAAATTGCTTCTATTTTTTTTCAATGCGAAGAACAAAACCCTATTTTTCTATTTTTGCCGGAGTTATTATTTCAGGAGATCACTAGTAGAGTGCTTTTTGTGACCACCAATAAAGATGGCTTTATGTTTTCTGGCTCGCTTGCTTTTGCGGAGATATCTTCTCACCACAATTTCCCTTTCCATAACGTGCCTTCATTGTTTGGGAAATTCACAGACATCAATCAAATTTTTAAGTGCACTTGCCATTGCCTCTTCACGTTCACGTTCATAAAGAGGTCTAAACGACGCTTACTACACTACACTAGCTTTATTATTTTTTGGGGATTTTTTTGCTAATCTTATAGAAAGCCATTAATAATTGTAATTGCACCACTGACATGATCATTATAAAATTCTGTGCTTCTTTTCTTCTATGAGGCACGTCGCATGGCATATGAACCCATTTGGTATTGAGTTAAAACTTGCCACCCACCAAACAATGAGATTTTTCAAGCCACATCTGTAATCTGTGGTGATAACAAGCGTTTAGCCTACTTTTTTGCCACAAACTGAGAATCATTTTTGTATTTGTCGTGTGGGAGAGATGATAGGAAGGGTGATTGGTGTCGCATGGCATATGAACCCATTTGGTATTGAGTTAAAACTTGCCACCCACCAAACAATGAGATTTTTCAAGCCACATCTGTAATCTGTGGTGATAACAAGCGTTTAGCCTACTTTTTTTTGCCACAAACTGAGAATCATTTTTGTATTTGTCGTGTGGGAGAGATGATAGGAAGGGTGATTGGGGATTGTCGTGATCGTAATCACGATTGCTCCCAGCCTAGACACTTACCTTTAAATTTTTTGTTTGTGCCTGCCTAAGCTACCTACCTAAATAAACGTTACAATGTTACAATCAGATCCAAAGGATTGATCATAATGAAATAAAGATAAGGAAATGTGCAATTAAACTGAAACAAAAGCTTTTAAAGTATGAACTGAAAAAAAAACTGAAAACAAAATTAATTAAAAGATGGATCGTGGTCTCAAATGACTTTGACTCAAACATCTATAAAATCAGTTTTTCAGTTGCCTAGTTTTTCAAGCTCTAGCTGAAGTTTAATGCAAAATAGTCGGCAACTATATAGTCAACTAGCAATATTAAGTAAGTCATCGATTTCCCGCGATGTCTGTAACTTTTTGCTTACTGCAGGAAAAAGAAAGTTTTATAAAGTTCAAGAACTTTCGTCTGCTGAGGCAGAGAATTCGTAAGACCTACTTGATTTTTATCTAAATAGTTGACAGTTGAAATTAAGAACGTCATATCAAAAGTCTAGTGTTTCATTCATGCGGAGCGCGAAGATGAAAGGAGTAGCGTGCCATTGCTATCTTACTTCAAAATCTCCCGTCAAAATCTGACAAACAAAAAATCACGTCAGGAGGCAAGTTTTTGTAAATAAAAATATTATTGCTAGACAAAAAAACTAGCTAGATTTATCACTATGTTATGCTTGATTTTGTATGGCAGATTAAGTAATGTCGGTTTCCCATTTTCTATGCGAATGTCAGTAATAAGTTACATTTTTGTATTTACTCAAGGAAGTGAAAACGAAAAACGAGTGACAAAAAATTGAAATAACCATTTTTCTAAAGAGTTCTTTACTAATACGAAATGCTTACATACCTATGTAGCAAATAGTATTGAAGATGTCCATTTCAAATTGAGGATAAGTAGAAAGAAGTGCCGTTTTATTTTCCTATTGTAATCAAAATTTGCTTCCTTTCTTTGTTTATTTAAACTTTGCAATTCGACGATTATCTATACAAATCCTTATGGCACGAAAGACGTTGAGAATTTGACATCGTAAATTAAGTGAGACTAATGGAACACGAACTCGACGATATTCCACAAAAAAAAGCGAAATCTTTGTTACTCATACATACATCTGTATAAAAGCAGCAATGAGTCAGGTTTTCATTTAAACAATGAGAAAATCTTCAATTTTGATAGAATGATTTCCATCCATGCCAAATGTTATCTTATTTCCAGGTTTAAAATTGCCGCAAGATAGTCAGCAAAATTCAAAAAATGTTCAGCAATTGCAATAACATTTGAATAAAAATTGGTAGATCATCGTTCTCATCTCTTGAAATACAATAAATCAAAATCCATATCAGACTGGATAGGAGTATAGAGACCATATCACGTCCCAATAATTTTAAAATGATGACTTTGCGTTTCATATCAGCCCCTTTGCACCACAATAAAACAGGAAGTTGGCAAATTTGACAAGAATGAATGGTAAGTAATTTTCACAAATTTCCTTCTATTTTTCATGCAAATGAGAAGTGATGCTGAATTTTGAACAATGAAGTCTGAATCCATATGATCATGGAGAAACTGGAACATCATTCAGGCTTTTCCTTTTGGAATGCCGCGAATAAAAAGAAAACTGGTTCAGTTATGACGTAAGAAAGCAGTGAAAACGATTTACAGAACTTTCTTGTTTCTTCAAAGAACAAAAGGTTTGCAGCGTTTCGGTGTTGCGTCCTGCGTTTAAATTCTAAAACTGGAAGCTTAAAGCCGACCATTTATATTTATGCTATCTTTCTCTATAAACTTGTGACACGTAAATAAATAAACTAGCCATTAATTTTCGTTTCATCTTGGTTCTAGATCTTGACAAATAAACGCCCATAAATTATTTTTATTTTTTTTTTTATCACAGCCTCTTTTAAAGTACATTTTGAGTGTTGTAAAAATTGCATTAGCAAGTTTACAACAAGCAGATTTTAAAAAATACATTATTTCATTCATTTTTTGTAAAGCTTCTGCGTGCACGCAAAATTCCATTTGAAAATTAGACAATGCGATCCAGTCTTTCAATTTTTTATTTTAAAAGACTCATCAGAGAAGCAATATTATCTTTATTCTGGTACTGAAACGGACCAGTATTTCCCTTAAACTGAACTAAATATAAGTACTACAATATATGGTGAACTACTTAAAGTGCAGTGATAAGAAAGGGAAAAAATCCACACATGTAGCTGGAATAGATATAAATATATATGCGTTACTGCCACATTTTCGGAATGGATATCGCAAAACAGAAAAACTGAACCAAGAACCAATTTCAAGAAGGAAGTCTCCCATAAACCTCCTATTGTTCTTTTTAGCGTCCGTAGTCATCTTCATGACAAAAAAGGCAATAAAAGAGATCGTTTTAGGACAATTTTTTTGGAACATGTCCAGACGACCAGCATTCCTTGATAATGGGACAGAACGGTGGAATGTAAAATGAAAGATTTTTGCTTTGCGATATTTTTGGTCAGCAGTTGCTTTCCATGGCTGACTTTTTAAGTGGCTTGGTAGTGGAATCAACTTGTATCAAAAACATTGCTGTTGCCGCATTGGAAATAGCAGTTTTTGATTTTGAGGTTCAACTTATAAAAGAAGAAGCTAAAGCTAACTTGCCCCACTTTAACAAATGGCATGTTTGCCTGCTTCTGATTCTTCATATTTTTCTGATCTAATTCAAAAATAGCACTTCTCAAGTAATCGCAAAAACTTGGAGACCCATATGATCCCTAAAATCGATCGATTGTCGTAATTGCTTATTAGCTGAGATGATAGGTACTTAAAGATTTACTTTGTACCTATCAGTCAGTAATTGCGATCTAAAAATTCAACTTTGTTTGGGTTCTGAGATCTCAACTCAGGATGTATTAAGTAAGCAATTGTTTGCAACTCAAATTAATTAAGCTGACTGAGCAAATAGGCTTTCACAACAAACTACGTTTTATTTTTAGGACCTACTAAACTAATGCGAAGTCTATTGTTATTGTTTTAGATACTTTTATGCGGATGGTTTCCCCTCCAAAGTCTCTCTTAATTATTACGCAACTGGCAATAAAAACCCCCACGTACTCGGCCATCCAGTTGAGCCTCTTATGATGAGAGTGGTAATGAGAATGCTTAAGTCAGCAAAATTTTTAGAAGAAAGCAGATTTTTTCAGCAACAATAAGTCTTATAGAAATAAAGGAGAGAAAGCCTGCTGAGCTATAATTAGAGTTATGGACAAAAGCGTTTTCCCTACTTGAAGGGATATTGTAAAGCCCTTAGGACTTTTTTTCTTGCCACCGAAGGATCCTTTGTCTTAATAAGGAGAAGGGTTTATGACTCTGCATGAACTTCATCATCACGACGAAGTACCAAGTTGAAGGAGACGCAACCAGGTCAGAAAAAAAACACTGAAGATGAATTTCACTGGCATAAAAATTAAAAACAGCATACCCAAGACTCAATTATTTAGGGCAACTACTTTAATACAAAGAAATTTAAATGAGAGAAGACTTGTTGCTTAAAATGTAATCATAATCAAGTTTGAGAAACAGCTGGTCAAAATGACGCAGTTTTCATCTCATTTATTTCAAGTTCATAATAGGATTAACGCAACAATACATGAGGAAACAAAAGGAAAAAATCTTTCGTGTTTAATCAGCAACAATGGACAAGTCAAATAAGCAGGAAAAACAAAAGATTGAGTTGGTTGAGGAACTACTACTGTGCAACGCTTACTAAACTAAAAAAAAGACATGATGAAGAGGATGATGTTGTTGATGATGATGATGAGGCTACAACAAAGTCAATTTGAATTCACGATGCTCTCAAAACTTAGAAGAACGACTTTATTAAAGTACGAGCATGCCGCGAATATTCTTCACAAACTTAATTGAAACTGCAAACCGCCATACAACACCACACGAATGTCTAATATTTATTAAGCAGTTCATACTACTAGTAAGGCCATAATATCCAGGAACGTTATTTTTTGGAAGAAAAGTAACCCCTGACATTTGCAAATCTCACCAGAAGCAAGAGCAATTTTTACAGCGGCCGTAAAAAAGACAGATACCCATCCATTTGGAATATAAATATGAGAAACACAGTCTCATGGAACCGTGAAAACGAAACATCCACGCAGAGCAACCTTTTTACGATACATACTCCGCTCACTACGCTTTTATGGGAGTAAGAGCACAGATAAGAGAACGGTTTTAGGGTGGATGAGGGAAAATACATTTAAAGAGTGATTCTCAAAGTACATACTCCATGTCCTCCATAATTCCCTCTTCAGGGTAACTTGCTCGCCAGCCCAGCAGTGTTTCCCTCAAACTTTATCAGGGTAAAAAAAACGTTTTGCTCATTTGTGCTTCCGTCTCATTTTAAAACTTTCTCCGTGTCCTAGATACTTCCTTTCACTTTCCTAAGGTTTAAAAAGTTTTCCTGGGATTGAGGTAGAGGATTTCCGCTTTTCCACCAAAATCACACTTTCTTCGCCAGCCAGCACAAAAATAAATGATTTGAGCAATGGTGTCAGTACTGACTATTCGCTCAGTACCTGACTCGACAAAATGCATACTTTATAGACAATGCCAAAACATTTTCTAAAATTTCTTTGGTGACTCTTCACATTTTTCCTCTTTCAAAATTAGGTATGATAAAGAAATCTGAATAAATTATACAATTTCACATGTCACTTGAAATGAAGGAGTGATGACGCATGAAGCTCGCAATATGCGCGTGATGTTTAAAGAATTCTGACAAGGATTAATAAGTGAAGTCATGAAATAAGTAGAAATTCACTCAAATTTGTTACACAAACGCTACAAAATGTGGAGAGCCTTTTGCGGTACAGTCTCAATCTGGTTGAGGAGAAATGGACAATCAGTTAAAAAATAAGTTAAAATCAGATTAAGCATCTCTTACCTTCATTGATAACAATTTAGTTTGTTGAGTGTTCCATTCCAGATTCCCAATGGATCAAGGAGCAGGACATGAAAGAAAAGAAAAAAAACCCAAAGTTAGTATGTACATTTTCTGGAAAGTATATACTTTTGTTTTGTGCTGTGACCTCGAGTGGAAATGATGTAAATGTGTACATGATAGTCTCAAGACTTTGAAGAGTGACTAAAACAAAACTTTTACATTCCTGTTAGTCCTTTGTTAAAACTTGAGGGAAGAAAGATATCCCATCTCTATCTGATTTCACAAAGTCAAAGCCATTGGAATCTTTTTTTGGACAATGGTCGAAATGAAAAAAGAAAAGAATGACGAGTAGCTTTCTATCTTTCTCATGGATACTTTTTACGACTTATGATGTCCAGTCATTCATGATTTTCTCCATTTCCAGTGGAGCCTAAAAAAGAGGAAAGACATGGAGTCTATTCTTGTCTACATTCATAATGTGAATTTGACCGCGTAGAACTGTAAATATCTCAGATCTTTACCCTTTCCTCCTTGTTCATGTACACTCACAATCTCATGAGAGGACCTTTTCCCTCCGAGATGAAAAAATTCACGTTTCATTTTATATCAAGCTTGAGTGAAGGCCTTTCTTCAATGATGATGATGATGAGAGGTAATAATTCTTGTGGAAATGAAAAAATCTTTTGATAAAAGGGAAAGGTAAAAGAAAGGAAAATAAGAAGACGAAAAGAGGATCTTTCCTTTCCAATCTTAAAAGCTGCGAAATCAATCTCAAGCTATTCTTCATTCCAGGGGTTTTGTGAAGCTACCAGGAAACTGGAAATTCAATCTTCTATTTTTTTTCACTTAAAGTACCTACGCGTTAGATGCAACGTAGCCTTTTGGTAGGCACCAAAAAACCTTAAGAATAAAGTCAAGTATTTAAGCTTCCTTGGAAAAATTCGTTTGCTCTTTGCCAAGCTGAGCATTTCCTCTAAAGCGCCTGAGATCGCAATATACTTACGAGCACTGACTACTGACACAGATTTTTTTTTCTTCTCTATATCTACTTTAGTATTTTCCGCTTTATATTTAGATGAAAGGATGCCAAACTGAAGAAATAAAATAAAGGAAATTGAATCTTTAGATCGTATTTGCCATTTCGAAACACGTAGTCAATTTCATCACGAAGAGTTTAGTAAATAAAAGTGGCATCGTTCACATACGCTCTTAGTTTAAGAACGGCTACTTTTGAGACCACCATTCCCAGTTATTTCCAAGCTCTCTTTTCGGCAAAAGTTTAAGACATTTTCTGCCTGAATTCTCCAAAGAAAACGTTTTGTAATTCAGCAAGTTTCTAGAGTTAAGTTAGAATAGAAAAAAGAGCTGCTTTGAAACTACTTGCTTAAAAATAAATGCTATCATCATATTATTAAATAAAAAATTCAATTGCTTTTCAACTTTTTACGTTTGGCTCCCACGACTTAACCACACGGTGCAAAATCACCATTGCATGTGATCTTATTTGAAGGAAGCATACATATTATTTTCCTTGAATTCACATTTCTCAAATGAAATTATATAATTCCGTAATTCCAGGAGGAGTGCATTTATCGCTTCATGTGAGCATGATATGATTATTCTATTCCGTCAGTTGTATGATTCTCAACGTATGATCTAAAATGACTGCTTTACTAAACTGAATTCAATATTTTCAATTTATGATGAAGAAGCAAGTGGGAAAAAGAAACCTTCAGAGAGTATACAGCCCGTTTCCTGCCATATTAGAATGGATTACACGCACGCAACGGAAAAACTCCGGAGGGAAGGAGAGTGAAGAAGTAAACAATGCAACGACGTAAGTGTAACATGAGAAGGCGTTCTTTCTTACATATTATCACACTAAACAAATGGCATTATAGTGTTAATCGATGCAAGTCTGCATTCTATTTCGAGAATAAACCATTATTATTTAAGTTTCTGAAGAGGAAACATTCTCCAAAAATGTATTTCATGTGAATATTTAGAGAAAAACAGAGTCAGTCAGCGGTCGTGATACACGATACTGAAGTAACATATAACCAGAGTTGTTGTTTACGTAGTGCATAATTTGCATTGTTTATATGCACGCACAAAAATAGCTTCACATTTTTCTCAGGAAGATAGAAGCCGACTTTTTGTGGAAAGAATCAGCGGAAGAGCTTGTTTTTTATGTCCGAAAAGATTTCCTTTCATTCTTCGAGTCAAAGATGGGTATCGAAATTCCAATGTTTTTCATTTATTGTTTCTACAACGAACAAGCTGAACCAAGTTAACTTTATCAAGCCAACCATTCATGTAAGTATGTCCGATACAATGATGAAAAGTGAAACTATCAAATAATTTGACTATGATTAATTTTATCTTGCATGCTTCCTTGTTTTACTAGAAAGCCTTGAGCTTGCTTTCAAAGGCAGTTTTTCCAGTTTATTGAAACATGTCGAGCGTTTCTTGAACAAAAAAACTTGCATACGAGATGATTATGATTACCCACAACCATCAACAACATTTCTCTACGCATCCCTCTTCTTTTCCCTGAACTTCATTGATCATATTAGTTGATTTTGCTAATCCATATGTCAAGTTATGATTCTTGACGTGGTGTCAAAATATCTTAGGCAGATGAGCGGGTTATCTTCTTTTATGCAATGAACCCGTTGTCGTTTTCCTTCAAGGAAAAATCAGGAAATATTTTCCTTTCATGACTTGACTTCAGCGCGTCACTACAGAATGGAGAATAGATGATGGTTTGTGAGAATGCTGCCGTTATTATAGGTAGATTACTTTTTGATCGATTTCCACTCTCGATTACTATCATCTTTAACCATAAAGATATTACTTCCTTATCATCAAATAAAATTCCGGTTTAAAAAAAACTGTGTGTAACATTTCATATCATGTTGATCAATTACGCAGAATTTGATCCCACAAAAGAAAAACTGTTTGTGAAGTACAAACAAGGATCATTTTACGTTTTACCCACAATTTGAGAACAAGTTAACCGTTTTCATACCGAAAAATTAGTGTGGTTTATCATATTCTCATTATAGCTTCTCAACCATTCACACATAAAATCATTTACAACAAATATTGATGTGAGTGTGGTATGATATATGATGCGGTTTCGCGCTATCTGAAAAGAGAACATTTATCATTGCACGCAAATGATTAGATTGCTTTATTCTAAAGTTTCGTAAATGATGAATGAAGTGGGTTTTGGAGTTCAAAGAAAACCTCAAGTTTCTTGGTGTAAGTACTGTAAAGAAAACTCCATCATTTTCGTTCTTTCCTGTAATGAGATTTTGTTAACAGTTCTTCGGCTTCTCAAAGATCATTACGTAATGTACACACACACTCATCAGAATCTAAATAGCGAGTTCCTTCCTGAATGTTTCCCCCAAAAGAGTAGAGGGAAAAGTTTCGTACTTGTTCCTTCATTTGTACAAAAGATAGTGTAGTTCATAAGGAGTAACGGAACTTTGCACCAGTACCAGACTTGAATGAAGTGTATATTTTTGTGGGAGAAGGTTTCCTCCTCAACTTTATCAACTCCACTCGTCCTGTACTCACTGACAGAACAAAGTAGTTTTTTTTATGTGAGAGCGTGTGTGCTCCACTTGACATAAATACTTACCTACCGCTTGCTCGTTATTACACCAGTTTTTCTCCCATTTTTCTCACACTCCACCACTAAAATGCCTTAGTTTTAGCAATAAAAATACCAAAGCTCCGGCAACGGAACTGGAGTAAAAAAAATGTATAGAGGGAAAGAAATTGAAACTTATATACAATGGACCATATCGTATTCGTCAAAGACGGCAAGGGCAAAAAAAATGCTCCATATAAAAAAGGTAAGCCAAATTTTTTGGCCTGTGAGCAACCATTCGAGAGAATATAAAGACGACAATGGAACTATTTTTAGAATTTGCTGAATAGAGGCAAAAACTTTTTTTATCAATCTGGATGAAGTGACTCGCACTATAAAAAAAAGAAACTTTTGTCTTTTGGTACGGTGCGGGCGAAATAAGGATGTAAAACCTGAGGAGTTGACGTCATTGTCACCAATGTGTCTCCGATAATTTTTTATGGCAGAAATGACCTATGGCAAAAAATACGTCCTTCCAAAGTACATATCTATTACTCTCTGCTCTTCTGAACTTTGTTTTATAGGAAATAAATGGAGTTTTTTTTAGCCAAGTCTGGTTTACGGAGAAAATAATGGAGTGGTGACAAACTCACTTCCCTTCCACTTAACTACTATATAAAACGGTATGACTTTTTACTGTCACAACCAAGGCCATTGCAAGATTGTCAAAAACCAAGCTCAATGTCCGTAAAGCGAGATCTATAAAATTATATTCGAGTCCTTTCTATAAGAATTCCAGCATACCTACGCTGGCATTGAATCAAAATACAAAGATGTAAGATAGAATTTTACGAACAAAAATCACTCCTGAACGATTTCTTCGTGACAGGCAAAATATTTGTGACATTCGCCATAACTTTCTATCATAATGTTACTTGGGTTTGTTCCAAAAATGTAATCAATCAAATCTGTACCCACGAGTATTGGCGGTCACAATAAAGAAGATAAAAAATCTCAACCTTTCGCTTATCTTTTTACTGACTTTGCTTGATACTTTATGTGGTTTGCTATAAATTCTTTACGCATACTTCTTAACATTGCCGCATGTTTGCAATAAAGTAAGAAAATTATTAAGGATTTCAGGCATTTTTACATTTATTGCAGATTTCTTCTAAAATATGTCTTAGGGCGTATCTCGCGTATGCCGCATGTTTGCAATAAAGTAAGAAAATTATTAAGGATTTCAGGCATTTTTACATTTATTGCAGATTTCTTCTAAAATATGTCTTAGGGCGTATCTCGCATAGTGGCAAGAAAGACGCCGCTTTCTTCTCTAATTCTACCCGTGTGTGTCATTAAATAACCATATCATTTTCTAACATTAGAAATGGTCTAGTAAAAAAAAGGTTTTTTCGGCTTTTGGCAAACAATTGTTAGGGTAGGATAGAAGTAATCAAGGCGAAGTGGTCATAGCTTTAATTTAAGTTAAATAAGTGAATGTAGCGCTATTTGTATGAATTAACTTCCCAAGGATTTGCCTAGGCAAGGACCTCAGGATTAACTTGGAAGATTAGATTGGAGAGAGAGAGACCGCACCGCAGCGGTGGTGGTGTATCCTGTATATCCTATACAAACACACACGCTTTGAAAAGTTTTATGGCTTAAAATTTGCTAATTAGTTTTCTCATTTTAAGGCGAAAACCAAGAGGATGCACGACTGTTACCCATGGGCAGACTGCTCGCTTTAAGTGCGTTTCGTGATACTTGGGGATCACGACTTTGCTTTGTCATTAATTCACTTTGTTCAAGCTCACTCAACTCGGCTAAACGCTTACAATTCAGGCATTAACCCTCAAGGAAACTTTGTAAGCGGGTTAAACTAGAGATGCTTTAGCATTTTCACTTTGTTCAAGCTCACTCAACTCGGCTAAACGCTTACAATTCAGGCATTAACCCTCAAGGAAACTTTGTAAGCGGGTTAAACTAGAGATTCTTTAGCATTTAAAAAATAAAAGAGCAGCATCCTCCTCCAACCCACAAGCGAGCGCACCTCATTTAGTTGTATTTTTTTAAAATTCAGAAATTGTAAATGAGTATGAAGAATTGCAGAGTTTCAAAAATTTATATTCTGATGGGAATCGTAATTTGTAACAAATAGATTCACCCTCAGTAGAACAAGGCGATTGGGTAAGCAGTCGTCTGTCACAACTTTACACATCGCCAGTCAAGAAATTGCAAAACATGAATATTATAGAGAATTCAAAACCTTACGCAATACCTAAATATTCCTTCAGGGTTTGTTCCATCTACGGAAAATATAATTAAATGATAAATAATATTCCCTACATTACATACTAATTTGTACTTGAGCAATTGTTACGTTTACACATTATCTCCCTTTCCGCAAATCTATTTAAAACTCGTGTGACATCTTTTCATTCATAAAGTACAATAATTCATTTTAATTTCCTGATAAGAACAATCGACCACCAACATTATTTTTTATGGTTTCCTTTTTTATACAATTCCTCTTTGCATCATACATAAATAATTATCCAGTAATTCATGTTGAACATCACGCTTAATACACTAGTTGCATATTAAGTAGGTGCATGATAGTTGTATATGTAGTAGAAGGTTTTCGAGCGCACGAGTCAAAGTCCGAGCCTAACTTTTTTTGCAATCGCATAACTTCGTATATCTGTCTCATTCGAGGACTGACCTACATAATATTCCAACGAAAATGATAATCTCTTAGACGTGTACACATGACTCTGACTGCATTACTACCACTCATTTTTCATTCTCATCATCATCATTCATCACTATCACACAAAAAGTAACAGAGTCTTACTGACTCCGAAGCAGTGTATAATGAGGCACAGATCGAGCGTTGAAGGGAGCAATGTACTCAAATAGTCCAAACGAATCATGCGTAAAATGCATAACTTTTTGTGAGAGAAGGACGCCTACACTCTCATAAGTTTTGATGAACTTTATCAAAAAGAATTTTTTTGCGAGTGGTTATCAGAACACTATTTGCACTTCGAGAAAGTATCAATTTACTTTATTCTAATACAATAATTTTATGCTTTCAGCATGCATTATTTGAAAAGGGGAAGAAAATTAACGATGCACAAAAATAATAGCAATAGCAATCACGTTCTCCTCCGTCTGATACCTGTCTGTCTATCTGTCATTCATCTGAACATAGAACGCAATAACGTTTTTGCGTTTTACATATCCGTCCATCCATATTTTTTTGCAGAAAGACGGCTCCGCTATGACTAGCAAACGCGTAAATATTCGTATTCCATTTTGCTAATTCACATTCGAACGAGAATAATAGAGCTTGTTTCATCATTTCATAAGTTGCAGTAATATAAAATCATGTTTCTGGCAAATCAGCCAACCTCTTCTATGTTACGAGGAGAGTAAAAAAATGCATAAGATGGTGATGCTGATTATTACAATAATTACACTAGCTTAAAAAGGTGTGCATTGTTGTTATTGTCATCATTATTTTTATGCATTTTCTTCGTACGTGATGATGATTGCAAATATGCATGCACACTTTCACTTTGATGAAGACCTGAAAACTCGAGTCGTCTTCCCATTCAATATTTTAATGCAAAATCATCATCACCAACATCATCACCATCTTCATGTCCCTGGCTTGAAATGTACCTCTCGGAATAAAAGAGTGTCCGCATTAATTTTTTGTATGATGATTTCTTTTAGCCTGTCAAATCATTTTGCACGAATACCCGCGCCATCAATCATCACTATAATGTTTTGAGTGTAGTTAACAACTATGAAAAGGAATTTATAACTTTACAGCCGACTGTTCAATGAAATATTCTCTAGTCATCTTTCCGTCTGCATCTTCCCAGACACAAAATTGGTAGGAAAAAATGAGTGTTGCTGTTTCTTTAGTTCAGGATAATAATGCTCTTTAAAAGTTTCCCATGATTTGCACAGGTTCAATTACAGTCTGATGAATAAATCAAATAAAACAATGGAAAACAAAACGGCAAAGTATCAAAATAATTTTATTGTGTGAGTTTGTGAACATGAGCATTTCAAGTGACAAAGGAGCATGGGTAGTTTGCAAATTGAAGAGGCTTTCAAC
>JAHZMX010001699.1:0-30122 GCA_027743895.1 Seira musarum | reverse complement strand
GAAGGGTTGGAACGGGACTTGGCAACTCAGGAGTCTCGATGAAATGAAACGGCAACAAAACTCATGAGCACTCATCCGGAGAGTGTAGACATTATCCTCGACAAAGCAAGCAGAAAGAGATTCAACCAGGAGTGGAATCAGAATCAATTGCAGAGGAAAGCGAACGAGAGGAAGAAGTTACGCGACAGCTAGACGACCGCCATTGAGCGATTACTGTGATGTCAAGTGATGAGCTCACTACTGATGTCAATGGGGCTGGATCTTTGCTTGAGGGACACCAGGAGCATCGGACCGAGATAGATTCTTCAGGCTTTTGAACTGTTTGGGACACTTTGTATTGTAGTACTAACGTAAGTACTAATATGTTGTTGTTCTACTTTTAAATATAAACACTATGATGATGATGGTAAAATGATTTGTGGTGAAGTCGTAGGGAAGCGTTCCTAGCGGAAGACAAAGTGTCACGTAACCAGCGGAAGAAGGAGTCGGGTGGTCCAGGAACGAAGCAGCCCGGAAATATCGTAAAAGAAGGAGAAGTGCTGGACAGGTGGGAAAAGCGGAAATACACGTTGATGGAGAAGTGGTCTAAATTGGGAGAATCGCAGTCACAGACGTTGTAGCTCAGTTCTCCAGAGATACAGATTCAGAAATTGATACTTTGTTTGGTTTATATGTTTATTGGCAAATAAAATAATGCTTCTAATGGGACCCAGACTTTACCACAAAACCCGTAATATCCTTTGCATAATTTGTATAATTTTAATTTTGTCTGTTTTCTGTATTTCGCATACTTGCTAACATCGAACTTCTGCTTTAAGTGTACCTGGAATTACAGTTCGGGGAAAATCACAAAATTAATAATACTATTTGTTTGCAAGTCGAGTTTTATATTGTAACTCGAAGACGCAACCTTAATCGACCTTCCTATTAATAATGCAAAGAATACTGATCACAATTGACTAAATAAAACTAACGTAAGTTTCTTTAAATAACTCTGCAAAAAATATATTATTTTTAATCTGTAAGTTTAATATTTTTCAAATAATAATTTTAACAAAATTATGCACTACAAACTTTAATTTTCAGAAAAATAACCTTATTACTCTTTGTCGAATAATTTCTGCAGTTTATCATGCTTGGCTTGTTCTTGAGCTAATATGGCAGTTTTCTTCATACGTAATTCTGCCACTCGCTTATCGTGCATGGTGCTAATACCCTTGAGCCTAGCTTCATGTTCAACATCCTTCCCACCCTTCCCCTTCAGTTTGTTAGCAGCGCTTCCATGAATTAACTTCTCATAACGGTAGATAATTGTCCAAGCGGCCTGTTCTAATCTCTCGTGCCGTGCTTTTTTCATGTAGCTCAAGCGAAGAAGTCTTTTGCGGAAAAAGAAACCCCCAATTAAAAGAGCAATCCAAAGGAATGTGAAAAACAAGAAAATGAAGAAGCTAGTGACGCCATCCATATCGGCGTGAGTCGCCAATGACACACCAAATACGTGTTGATACGTACAGAACGAGTCATACTTGTCTACTGCTACAGCCAAAAACAAATAAACTCTTGGATGATTCTTTCCCCAATTAATCTTGTTAAGATTTGCGTTGAAATGTTCTTCACTCTCCTGTTCTTCCTCCCAGCTGTCTGCGCCATCAATTATCTCATCGAAACCTTGTTCTTCGCTAATCACTCTCCCTTTTTTATCAATCTTTTCATATTTTACTTTTTCTACTACCAACACTTCATACTTCTTATCCAATTCACTTTCTGTGAGACTAGAGTCATCTTCTTCCTCACAACTTTGATAATTTGCTCGGTTCCAGATGCTGATAGGCTCCTTTACACCTTCAGTGTTAAAAACTCGATTTCCACGAACTTCGTTAAAAATGTTAAAATCAGGTTCTTGAAATCTGTCCGATTTCGGAAACTTTTGTCGGTAAGCAGCTAGGTGGAAAAGTCGTTGCCTATATTTCCATTCCTTCATCATCTGTTTTTTGGTTTGAGGTGCTCGTTTACACTTTATCTGGCCGGCCTCCATCATCTCCCGGACTGTCTTCGTGTAGGTGTAACCTTTGGCGCCAAACAGTTCTAGAATTTTTAAACAACTTCGATTAGAATTTCATCCACATTCACGCCAAAACGTAATTATTAAGTCCTTTCTCACCAATCAAAATAAACTCTCCCCCAAATCTTTCGGCCTTTCCAGTTTTGTTGATTACAAAGTTAAAATCTTGTGGAAGGATTCGCAAATCAGGAATGAAGTCATCCGTTACAAATGGTTGGATTGGACATCCCCATCTTGAATAGTCGTAGGTTACAGTTAAGTCCCCAGCTGGACTCATTTCGACAAAGGGATGCTCTTGTCCATGCTGCAGCCTCAACCAATAATTAGCCATATCCGGGTCGTACTGTCCTTTCTTCAACACGTATTTGAAGTCGTTTTTGAAGGTATCACATTGAGGTCTATGTTCCTCTTCGTGGGCAACTATTCGTTTCTTCTTGCATCCAAGTTCAACATGAACTGTTCCACTGGGCTGTACGTGGCATCGAATCGTCGGAGTGTTGACTAACGTTATTCGCGTAGCATAATCATGAAGGGTGTTGTAACTAGTACCGTAAAATGCATCAACCAGAGCCTCCTCTTCAGCCCGATTTTTTACATCTTTTCTTGCAGTAATACTGACATCCCATCCATGTAAGTTGAAACTGTCCTTGTTATTAAAATCTATAAGTGTGCTGAATTGCTTCACTAAAGTTGGCTTTACACTAACAGATTTAGGGTTACTGGCAATGACCCAAAGTGGTAGCTCGGTGTTATCGTCCTTCACTCGTACCTCTGCAATGCCTGACTCGTGCACATCCAGTTCTAATACATTGGGGCTGACGGAAAACGAAATTGTTTGACAAGGCGAAAAACCCAGGCCATCCTCGAGGGAATTCTTGCACAAGGACAAGTTTTCATCGTAATAGTTACTGACTTCATGGTAGAATTGGAATAACATGGGAACGAGTCGAATGGCATATTTCTGTTTGTAAAGTTCATTCCTGAATATCGTGTCAGGAACAATGTACACTTTACGAAGGGCGACAGTCAATACTGAAAAGACAAACATTTAGTTTTTAGGTTAATTACTAGAAATAAAAATACAACACAGCCTTCGAAATAAATTTAAAACATCTTACTTGCTTCTCCACTCTGGGCGATGCCGGGAACCACTAAATTTTCAAATCTTCGATCGTAATCAATGTGCTGGATGGATTTTCCAACAACCAATCTGGATTCTCTATTGTAAGCAACAACCCCACGAGCATAAAACTTTCCGAATGTCAGAAGGAACACGTTTGCAGCCATATCCACAGCAATCAATGGGGGGACGTTAAGGGCGCATATATGGTAACTGCGTACGTAAATGGGTGGATCAGAGGAGTCGGGGAGGCCTTCATGACATGATTGCGTTGAATTGGTTGTGTAATTTGTTTTGGCTGCTCCCTGTGCGCAGAAATCTTCAACAATCTCCTTGTTGAAATAGAACACGGAGTTGAAAACAGTCCTCCCAAAATTCGTAGTCACATAGAGCATTCCATCACAGTTGGCCACAAATATAGTTCCAGAGCCATGACTTCGAATGAGAGTCGGCTGGACCTTGAATGCTTCCTCGTTCATATCGTTCACGATGTACTTGCAGGCGAAGACTCTTTCGGACAAAAGTTCTGAATATATCACAGGCATGTTTTTCTGTTTAAATAAAAAATCCATCTATAGAATTCATTCAGTTTGGATCGTAATAATTTTTAATAAACAATCGCTTTACCTTTATGGGAAAGTTAAAGATGGCAAAAAATCCGGTGTCATTTCCACTGGGCGTGTTGGGTGGTAAAGGTGGGGGAATATCTGTTGCATTCTCACCCCAACCCTTATCATTGATTTTCTCGTATCCAATTTGACAGAGACCTTTAATGGTCATTTCCTCAGGAACTACGAGGATTGACACTATTTCTAAACAGTAGGGTTCGTTTTCGTTTCGTTTTGGTGTTACCACATGAATGTCAGAGTCCTTCAGTAGCCATTCAACTGCTCTATCATATTCAAACTTTCTTTTGCATTCTTCATTGTTAGGACAGTTTTCTTCTGTCCAATCAGGTTTCCACCCTGCAGCTTTCTTCCGATTTCCAATCAGCTTATTTACCCATTTTGGAGTTCTATCGGGTGAAATACCTCGCCGTTGTTTACGTGCAGGAACTCGATTCTCTAGAATACCTGCAACTCGTTCTAAGCTCACCTTCCTTCTTGCTTCTTTGGAGTCTCCGAATCCGAATAATTTCTCCTTCTCAGAAGTTGGGCTTACGTTCCAAAGCACTTTTTTTCGAATTCTGTTCATCAAAGCATCATCTGCATCAAGGTCGTTGGAGTCGGGCTCGTGTAGGATTTGGAAATAATCGTCCCACTTCTCATACAACTTAAAAAGTCCTCTGATAAGGTTCACAGGCGAGTTCTTTGACGAAATTATTTTCTTCTCAAATGTATCGCCAAGGTCGAAAGATACATAAATGAAATGGTTTTCCTCTGGTTGAATAGTTGAACGATAAGAATATGCTGCAACTATATGAAGATCCTGACATTTATCTTTACTGCCGTCACAGCATGCCGTCGCGCTTATTCTATTGATGTCTTTAGAAAGATTGGTCCCAGGTCCAAGCTCGGACTTGATTGTAGCTACTTTGAATTCCAACTTTTCTGTCTCCATATTCGAAACAATTATTATCCCACATTTCATACCAAGGATCAAGCGATGGGTTGTGAAGTCGAAGTCATGCACGATTCTCAAATCTAGCGAGGGCAAAGCATGCTCATTCAGCGTCTCTTCAATCATAATACATTCGGAATTTCCGTTCGGGTCTTTTGCCATTTGTAAGAGAACATTTTGAGGAACAAGCAGTGGCTGAATATAATGCTGGTTCATCGATTGGTCACCGTGGCTAAGCCATATTTTTTGTGGAAAGTTATCGAATTCTTCCTCGGCTGAAGGATTTGGACTCTTGGTAGTAGTAGTAGTGGAGGAATTCACATCGTCAGTTTTATTCGAAGAGGGTAACTTTGAAAGAGAAGCAAACGCAACGACATCGATTCCTTCCTTAAAATTGCAAGGATAATGTAAAACTTTCCCATGGTCTCGCTCGAATCTTAGCATCCATATTTTATTATGCATACAATCCGGCGAATTCTGAACTTCTTCCGATGCGGTTGCGGTACATTTCTCGAGGCGTTTTTCTTCTAGTTCTATCTCCATTTCCTTCTTCAGCTGTTGGGAATTTCTTCCAGGCCACTCTAGTAGTTGGAAATCGGCAAAAATACGCTTTCCTGTAGCGTCAATTCGATCATAGAATTTCTCCATATTATTTACGTCCAGATATTTCACCGTATTGTTGTCCGATTTCCCATATGTAGGGGCTGGAGGTCGATCAGGATGAGATCCAGGAGGTGTTTGTCTTTTGCGTCTTTTTTCATCATCCGGTGTTTGTCCAGGAGGCTGTTGTCCAGGAGGCTGCTGTCCTGGAGGCTGTTGTCCTGGAGGCTGCTGTCCCGGAGGCTGCTGTCCAGGAGGCTGCTGTCCAGGAGGCTGTTGTCCTGGAGGCTGTTGTCCAGGAGGTTGTTGGCCAGGAGGTGGCTGATCGGGGTTTTCTGCTGGTTTCTTGTCATCAGTCTCATTCTTTTTTAATTCATAGGCATATCGAAAAAATCCCAATTTCTTAATGGAAAACGGTTTGGGAGCCCCTTTGGAAATTCTAAACTTCCCTTGAGCAACTTTGTTCACATCGTCATCCTTGTATCCGACCGTGGACGTTGTGTCCGAACGGAGTTTTGTAATGGGGTTATTATTGTAGCACGTTTTATTTTTGTTCGTAATTGTTTCTGGACCGCCATCCGGAGGTCTCACTAAATCTATCCATGCCACCTGTTCTTTGCAAGGTTCACATTTGGACTCCAAATCGTGAGCATTGTAAGCACACGAAGAGTTGACGTCTTCTCCGGTTCCAAAATTGATTGATATTAATAATAAAAGGAATACCAACCGCAGACCCTTCATTTCTTGCAAACCACGAGGTCCACACTACTATTTTGATTCCACAATTCTTGTGTATTCTCTCTCACTATCAGTACCGTGTCCTTCTTCGCCGGATTAACTGAAAGATAAAAATGATAACACATGCAATTTTTTGAAAAAAAAAATCAACAACTTTACGCAATCAGTCTGGATAAAAACTACGCAATATGATGATTTTTAGAGATAAAAAACTTGATAATAATATACCTTAATAACTGTAATAATATAGCTGTTCTATAATAATAAAATCTTTTCCCCTACGAACTCCTATTAAAAACGGCTTACGAAAAGCTAGATCGCCAGTTGCTTCTATTCTAATTTACTTTTTGACGACTTTGTTTAGTGTCGAACGGAGAATGAGTGTCAAAAAAGTCAAAAGGCCAAGGCAAATGAAAGGAATTTTGTAAACAAATGTTATTACTGTAAAGCAGAGGTGGGCGTGCACAGCACTGACAGCACAGCGCAGCGTACTGTGAATATGCTTACACGTCGAGCTGCGCTGATTCTTACGACAAAAATTGAAAAAACTGTTTCCATTCTGATTTTCATTCATTAAAAAAATATTATGTTTATTATCATGCAGTATGCTTAAGACCCGCGTTTTATTTTGTACCCACGCCTAACTATAAAAAAAGTCTCCTCCAAAATACCTCTGGATATTCTATTTTAACCACTGGGCCATCGATTCAGATTGAATCAGTAGTCAAGAGAAGGTTTAACTTTATCATACAAACCATAACACTCTTGATCAATTTACACACTCTGGAATCTGGACTCATTCAGAACTGAATTTTCTAAAACAGCAATTTTAATGACCTACACAAACAACCCTACATGACTTTACCTGTGGTTAAGGTTCAATGAATTTGGGATTCGGTAATTGTAATCATTTACTACACCGAAGCATCCAACTTTCCCCAATGAATAACGCTTTCCATGCAGAAGAATTATTAAATTCCACACCAATGTCTTCACATTGTAATTAGGGAGCAAAATATTTAGAAGTCTAAAGGTTGGAACAGACAGACAGATTAGCTTTTTATTAAAACCGTCGTCCTTGGCGTAAAGAGTAAAAATTACGCTTACGCAGCGTACAGATTTTCCCGGTCTACCGGTTTCGAACCGTAACAAGAATGAATGTTTTAATGATTTCGCTATACACTACTGCACGTGGTCAAATCGATGCGTCCTAAATCTTACTGCATTCCATTCCGGAAGTAAATTTGAAATACATAGGACTGGAATAGTTTGAACTTCAAACTTTGATAAATTCATGCATAGTAAAACTGAATCTTTGTATTTATTTATAAATTAAAATAATTTGGGTTAAAAACTGTAATGCTCACCCTTAAATCTAAATGCTTTGCCTGTACTGAACGCCGGAGCATTGAACCTTTTTCCCATTTCAAACAGATATACATATTGCCGAAGTGAGTGCAAAACTGCAAAGATAAAACTTCGCATAATGAACTGTTCGATTTTCCCCTTCCCAGTTCTTCTCCTTCTTCTCCTCAGCAATTCAAGCAAAAGAAAGCAATTTTTATGGACCTTTTTTTGCTACGATGCGATGTAATTTGAACGGGGTTACATATTTTCATCATTGCATTGTTCCCATTGTTGTGTGGTTTCTTGATAAGGGGAAAAAGAAGTAAAAAATTACGAAAACTGGCTACGCTACATTCAGCTATATTACGCATGGAAATAGCCAATCGCCCAATAATAATGTATCATGCGTCCAACGCAAAATCGGGGGTAGGTATACATGTACAGATATAATAGTGGCCAATCATTTGATCGCAATCAAAATCCCCCTTTAAAAATCTTCTGAGTTGGACGTTTACACGAAAACTTCATAAAAAATATTTGTCCATTTCTGATTGGATTGGATGGAATTGCGAGTAGTAATAGTGGAATGGACAGACGTTGGGTTGCGCTTTGCGTTGGTGGAAAAAAATGGAGTGCAATTGTACTCACTTATTTGTTCCCTGTCATGTCCCTACTTTTTTTACAAGGAAGTTAAACCGAGAGAGAAAAGGAGACATAACACTGATTGATGATGAAATGAAGAAGCTATTCATGTTACAATTTCCTATAGAACAAGTTATTATGGTCATTGGGACGAGAGAATTATAGTTTTTAAAAGGCCACGTACGTACGTACTATAACTTCCGTTCTGGATCTCTCTCTCTGGAACATTTGAAATCGAGCGGAGCGGATTTCCTTCTTATATTTTGGATTATAGGATTTCCTTCGTCCATGGATTATTTTTCTACATTTTTATCCATTTATGCTTTCCCCGAAGAAAATATGTGGAGTCATTACGGGAAAGGAAAAAAAGCAGATGTTTTTTTTTCTTCTCTTTAGCTTGATAAATTAGATGAATTTCGGTCTTGGCTCAATTTACCAATTTATTTCCTTCTCTTCATAATATTCTTCATCTGTTCTGTTGGTTTGGTTGGTCGACTACTCCGCAGTCCGCGTCCGCACCAAACGTATCGCTATCGGTCAACTTTCGGTTCAGTTCAAGGAATATGGGAGGAATGGAAAAAAGTGAAATGAAATGAGGGGAACGAATCATATTACGAAAAAAATATTGTTTTCCAGCCCTCTTCATTCTTCTTCGTTTATTCCTTGTCTGGATTAATGTATTTTTTTCGGTCATCAATCGTGAACTGAATTTATGACATGAGAAGAAGGAACAAAACTCATGATGAGAGTCTTCAAGTGGATTGTATATATTTTTCAAAGATTATTAGATTTTTTCCCCTTCTTTCAGTTGGGTTGGGTTGGGTCGGACTTGGACTGATATTTGTTTTGTTGTGAGTGGAATGCTTAATAAAATATTTTGTGTCCAGCTGCAAAAAGGCCACGCTGCATGGCAAGTTAAGATGGAAAGAAAATTTGTGGGGACTGGAACTCAATTAATTCGAGTTTGATGGGGGAATAAAAAGGAGAGATAAATAAGTAAAGGGAAACTTGGCTTGGTATCGAATTGAGGTTACTAGTTCCGTTTTCTTTCTTGGAAAAAGAAAAATGTTGATGGCGACATGTCAGGCCGACGAAATTGTAATGTTTGAACGGATGAAGAGAGTTTACTACAGCATAAATACAACTATGACTGTTATTATTAATAATAAAGGATAATGATGTAAACGATACAGTTTTTTTTCAAATTGGATTACTTACTCAATTATGAACGGAAGTAGTCATGTTTTTAATGTTCTTAATGTCATGATTAATTGGATAGGAGATAATACCGAACTCCTTGCTCAATTTTTGTTTTTTCGTTTTTTTTTTCATGTAATAATTTCCTGTGGATGGTTGCAACGGACGAACATGGACATGGACACACGTGTATGCATGCTTGATTGCACTGGGAACTTGACGTTGATTGTGACGGAAGCAGCGAGGGGTGAGGGAGGTAGATGATTTACAGTTTTTGGAAGGAAGTGGTGGTGGCGTTGGAGATGTAGATCTTGGCTACCCACTCCCCCTATCGATGGATGACTACTGGGCACTGGACAGGGAGCGGTTGCTGGACCAACTTGTGATTAGAGCTTTAGCAAAACCAGAGGAGTGGACTGCATTAAGAAAAGTATTTGGTAAGGAAATATATTTTTTTTAAACATCTTTTCTTGTTAATGTGCCAGTGGCAAATATGCGTTCATGTAATTAGGAACATCGCAAATGACATAAAAGGCACCAATTTCTTAAAATCTGATTTAATTTGGTTTTTGTGAGTTTAAATAGAACCTGTGAGATCAGGACAAGCCATCTCCGACATCGGGAATGGCTTCATCCGCGGATGGAAATTGCATATAATTGTGTTGAAAAAGCCATCTCCAATATCGAGATGGCGGACGTTAAAAATCAAACATACATTTTTGACTGTTCCCTTTAAAACTAATGAGTCTGAACTTCCTTCTACTTCACATCGAACTATCGAACGCTGATTTTACCTAGCCACCAACATAGACCATAAAAGCAGTGACAAATGAAAAAGAAGGACCGGTATTTCACATTTCGTTTCACACTGAGTTTTCCATTACCCTGTACACTATATTGTCATCCTGTGTACTCTTCTATCCATATTTTCAATATCATTACAAAACGCTAGTAACCTTCTCTGAGAGCGCACAGGAAAAGATCAAACACAAAAGGCAAAATGAACAAAAGCCAAAGAGAAAGAAGTATGTAGGAACATACACTTTCACTGGACATGGACATACATCTCTGCAGACAGAAAGGAAAGCACAAAAGCAAACAAGGCATCCTACAGATACCCTAAACAAGTTTTCTCTAGGAAAAATTGTTCCACCAATTTTATTTCCTGTGTCTTCCGACCCTCTACCAACACCATCCATTGCCATAAAGTAAATTGGCCAGGGAACAAATTACTTTCTCTCTCTCTTCTGCTCCTCTCTACAAAAGAGCCCCGGAAACCAGTGAAGAGGAGTGCAGAGGGTTCCCAAAAACAATGGCTTTATCCGCCTAGCAGGCAAGGCTAGACAATAGCAGTAGCCTTTCCATCATCACTATCACCATTTTCACTTTTTTTCTCCCTTGCTCATTGAAAATCTCGCCACTTGTGTACATTTCATTTGTTCTTTTATTTGTGTGACAGACTGATGATGATGACTATAATAATGCCTCCTATTCTAATAATCCCGACTTGAGTAAGTGGACAAGCCTTATCCCCCATCAAATATATATGCATTTTCGGAGGAAATGGAAGGAAACAATGAGAGCTTTTGTCCATAAATATCCGCTTTATGGGAAATAACGAGGGAGAAAATAAACATAACGTAATTTGCATTTATGTTTTACCCTTCTCTAAACCTTGCATTTAAAAAAATAAAATTATGTATGTATGATTATCATTTAATGTCAAGTTAGTTAAAGTAAACTGGGAAAACGACCCAAGCTGAGCTTTAAGCCTTGAGCTTATTGCTCCATTATCTTATTCATAAACATGCACAGTTTTATATGGACCGTGAAGCAAAAACATTTTTACATGATTTTCCTCTTAAAACGGAAATTGTCTGAAATGTAACAGTAACGTGTATGGAGGGTAAAAAAGAAAATCTGTTCATTTTCCTTCATTGTCCCAGCACTTGGTCCACTTCATTCATGTAAGCATTCTTCGAGTGATAAGAGGATAAAGCAGCTATTGTACTAACTGAAGAAACAAACATCTAATTTTCTAAATGTATTTTTTCGATTCCCCTTTTTAAGGGAAACAAACGGAAGTTAAAATTGCAAGGAAGAAAGAAAAGGGAAGGGATGTGATGAGATAAAACATAATATATTTTTACAATAAAAGATTGCAGCTTTCCTTTTTGGACATGAAAAAACAGAAAAGAGGAAGAAATCATGATATTTTTTTGGGTTACTTATCGTAAGAAAAAAGAAGCTCTTGCAGCTTTCGCTCAGTTTGCTTTTGTCTTCCGTGGACAAACACAAAAGAAGAAAAAGGAAGTCTTTTGTTTAATTTTGGACTGGCCTCTGTATAACTCACCACAAACGAACAAATTCACATTCATTCGTTTCATTTCTCGGAAAATAATAACGAGCACAAGTTAAATGTGATTAAGACCTAAGAACGGAATAATAGGGCAAAAGGAGATAACTTCAAACTTTCTTTAGAGGCACCTCAGAAGAATAAGATTCTTTAAATATGCACGCCTTCAAGAAAAAGGAAAAGACGTTATAGAGGTCTTTTCATTTTGATGTTATCATCATCGTGATCATCATTAGAAATGAAAAGGATTGGAGATAATACTGAAGACAAAGAGAATGAAAGCATAGGAAAATAAGACGAATGAGTGGGGTAAAGTCCTTCTTTGCATACAAATACATTGCGATTACGGAAGCCCTTTATTTGAAGACAAGACCAAGATAAAGAGAGCCTAAGTCCTCGTCATTATCATAACTATAAATACTATAATCATCAGAGTGATACCTCCATTACCATCTCCCTTTCTTTGCTTTAAACTATATTGATACGATACGGTGTATTCTCATTCGGCCTACTCTGGCTTGGCTTGGTCTCATTCAGGGTAAAAGCCGCTTTGATTCTATCTCTTTCTCTTAAAATATGCACACATTTCAGGATTTTCTTCAATTGCGTTGCGTAAAGCCCAAGACAAATAAGGAAGTGAAATGGCCCTTGTCTCGAAATTGTCTGATCCGCTTCCCATTCCTTTTCAAGATCCTTCCGTGTTTTTTCTTCTTTAGTCAGCTCAGAGCGTTTAAATTCAAATGAATTGCAATTGGAGGAAGGAAATAGTACCATATGCCGTACCTACTACTCCGCTCCAGGTTTTAGAACGCTGGGATTTTCTCGGCGAGGCAAGCGGAGCATCATACAGGAAAAAATAAATGTGTTTTGGGTTGCGAACCGAATCCGATATTCCTAGAGAATCGCTTCACTTTTGAGTATGGATATGGATACGACTACAGCGTTTGTAACATATGAGCCATTTTCCCTGATTCCGACTGATTTCCCCTCTAGTCTAGTCAGTCACTAGTTTAGTAAATGCATTAAAGCAGAGACAGATAGATAGTCCTCAGGGCGTGTTTGCAAAAAAAAAGACGAATGTTCCATTTTCTTTCATTTGAGATCGAGAAAAATTTCCCTCTGAAGTGGAATGGGGGAACAAAACTCCCAGTGTGTTCTTTTTTTTGCGTAGGTAGCTCCGTAGCAAAAAAAATGGGGTTATGTGGCTCGAATCATATAGGTAGTTCTACTGATGGCATCTGCTCTTATCATCCTAGCATAAACGTCACCATAACCGGCGGTGGAGGCTCGTGGTGGTGTATCTCTCTTTGAATCTTACTACGAAAAGCGGAAGGATATTAACCATTCATATAATATTTCCTTTTAATAACAAAAAGCACACACTGAGCTTATACAAAGCTGAAGCTGAAAGAGTTCTGTAAAAAAATAAAAATCCAGGGAGGATTCTCTGCATAGATAGGTAGCTTAAATGAAACATGAGCATTATTAAGCTTTCTTCTAGTTTACATAACCCAAATATATATTTTTCTATGTATTCTAATTTTACATCCACATGACAAAATTGGTTAAGATCCGTATGGTATATGTACTTGTATTACATTCGTATAGGTTCATCATTATTATTATTAACTGAAGTGAGAGTAAGTAAAATAGGTTCGTCATCAACAGAAATGAATGGGGTAAGTAATAGTGCAAGTGCACCTAAAAATGAAGCCCATTTCTCGACGTATGTTTCACTTTTGCTTTGCCAAACTAAAAGAAGCAGGTGAATGCACGGATGCACACATTCACTCACGTACGTACTACCATTTCCTAAAGTAAATAGAGGAAAAGGGAGAAAGAAATGAAAATGCAAAACGCAAAAAAATAAGGATTTTCTCTCGTTTTTCCTCCGGGCCCAAATCCGCTTTTGGTTACCTCAGCTTCTGCTCACAAGAAAGATTTTCTTTTCTCAGTAATTTGCCATTTTGCAAGGAATGAATAGAGGAAATACAGAGAATGTACTGTAGTTGGATTGGATGGGAAAATAGGTATGTTAAATGTTAGGAAATATATTTTACGTATTCAGAAGCAACAGAAAGCTCCGTGTCTCTTGAGAATTTGCCAGGATTTCTTTCTTTTTTTAGGGGAAGCATGTTTTCTGGGAGATCTCATGCGTTCCTCATTCTAAAAAATTTGTAATTTGCGAAAAAGCCTGAAAAGGAAGTTCTTCATGACGCAGCTCAGCTCACACCTCGAACGTAAGCGGTGATCGTAAATATTTAAAAGAGAGGTGTGAACCAAAATAGGAAATAGGAAAACGAAAGCGAATCTTAAATCAGATCCATCTAAATCTTTCAGGGAAAGTTGTACCTCTGCTTGCATGCCCCAGTACTGCGATACCCTACTAAGTTTTATCTTATCATTCTTGGGTGGATTTATTTTTTATTCTGGGAGGAATATTTTCTTTTCCTCGTGGCCTAAAGGAAAGTAGGTTGAGCCCTGGCCCAAACCAAAAGGAAAGATCCTTGGAGTAAGCATCTTTTCTTTATCCAATTCAAATGGAACTGAGTGAGAACAACAAAAAAACACAATGTTTTCGTTTCAAACCAAAAATACACAATTGGATTGGATGTGATATCCTACTCGTATACTACAGTACAGTACAGGACGAAACATTTTCCTTTTTATAAAATCCCCAACTCCCAGAAGGTTTTCTTCCGATGGACTCTCAAAAGCTCGTTACCCTCTTTCTTAAGCTTAGTCCTTCATAAAGGCTTACACTGTTGCTTTCCCTTTATTCGTCCGTGACACAAATAAACGACAGGACAGAAGACAAGACCAACAACGGGAGTTTTTGATAGTCTTTCTTGTTTATTTTTGGTGTAGCATCAAAAAAGACAACGCTTTGTCCACAACACCGCACTCGTCATAAAACAAAAGCCCTGCAATCCAACCAAACAAATAATTTTTTGGTTCAGGGCGCAGCGTTCTAATTTCCAACGAATTTTTTATATTCATCTTTTGTACAGTACCTGTGTTTTATTTGGATTTTGGATCTAGAAACCTTCTGTCTTGCCATATCCCTGTTCTCGTAAAAATCCATGGTTCGGTGCAGTGCAACTTGAATCTCCTGTAGGCAGTTAAGCCCTGCTTGTCGCAAACGCAAATCCCCTGTTACACGAGCATTTAGGCGTTTGTAAAGCAGGACAAAAAGAATCACCAGAAAAACAAACATTTTTTAAGAGAAAAAATGCATGCAAAAAACACGAAAGAACCAGGAAAAGGGTCAGAGTGATCAGATCAATAAATAGAAATCCAGGAGGGAAAATAGATCGTGCAATTTTCCATTGTCACACGACACAAAAGCAAAGTCAAAGCAGAGGTATAGCAGAAAGTACCAAAAAACGTGGGTTTTGGTTTTCATGCAAAAAAAACTAAAAAGTCAAATTCCTGTTGGGTTGAATTTGGAACTAGTCTGGAACCACGGGAAACTAACAAAAAAACCACACCACAGAACTACGCACTACTCCTATGCCTAATTTAGCTGCTTTTTTGTTTTTACTGGAAAAGGCCATTTGGAGGTGGGCATGAAATCACTGTTTCCATACTTTATTTAGTTTTTTTTGTGGTTCTTTCTTTGAATGAGAGTGACTTGTAGAAGAGCAAGGGTATGAATGAGTAGGTAGAGTCCATAGTCCAGCCAAACCATCCATTTTACATAACATGTTTATTGCTGTCCATTACATTACACAAAGAACAAATTTCTCTACTTCTTGTTGTTTTTTTTTCAACTCTCCTGATCATTTCCCCTGATATACATAAGAGCGTTCTCAAAAAAATAAATTGCATTTTATTTTTTAGTGGGCTGCTGCTGCGCTCGCCGGAAGCGAGCATAAAAAGTTACGGGAAAACAACAAAAAAAACTTTTTAGTGAGAGATACTAACACTAACTCTGTTTTCCAGTCTCTTTGCTTGCATCGTTTGTGTAAATTACGATGAGGTTGAGTTGACTCACTAACTTTTTTTTGTGAAAAATTAGCACGATTGGTTGTCCATTTGGCTAGTCAGTGCAACACTACGTAAGTATAAGCGTTTTTTTGGAACTAGCAAAATTTAGTGGCTACTTAATATTGGCTCTTTTTTATTGCTACTTCACATCAGATCAGGATTTGATTGACGTTGTGCATCGTAACAGTAAGTCACTCAGCCTTCTAGAAGGAGCATACGAGCAGATATGCTATCTTGCTCGATCACTCTTAAGCTTATACGAACGAACCTCTGTCATGAAACGAAGAGCAGATTTTTACGACTTTTATTGCCACACGCTTGGTTGCTTCACTAACTAAAACATACCTATTCGGAAAGGCATGAGATGAGAGAGAGAAGGAAGAAAAGTCGAGTAATTATGATGACTTCTAAACGATCATAATATTTGGTTGAGGAGGAGGGTAAAATAAAGTCGGTTAGAAGCAGTCGCATTCGTTTGTTTAATGCGGTACTGCTCTTTGCCTTCGCGTGTGTTGTCGCAATTTAAGCAGAGAAATTGCCAATAAAGTTGTACGCACCAGTTTAAGGGGCAAAGTAGGTTAATCTATTCACAAAGGCAAAGTTTCTCGGAGAAATGCAATACCCTAAAGAATGGAAAGATAATAGAATAGGAGGTGGTATGTATGTACACTATTGGAAAATGTAATTTCATGGATGAAATCAGTCAGGTATTTCGATTAGGTGGAGTAGAAGCATCGTTATTCCTTGTTGACGTCTTTCCAGGTTTTGAATGTAAATGGAAATTTTGAAAATTGCAAAGTATGCAAAGATAATACCGCCATTTGGGGTTGTGATTTGTGATCTCGCCGGATGTTCCCATGTAGTTGTGTGAAAAACTCGATCCATTCCCTATACATATAGCTTGTTTTCATAAGTTTCAGAATAATCTTAGAATAGCATAGTCAGAGTCACATGGCCGAGATTGAGGCTTAGAATCTATATGAATTTTGCTACGTCAGCACTTTTGTCCTCACTTTTAGGTCAAGGCTTACAATCCCAATCATGTCCCGTTCTAAAAAGGAAATTCGAACTTATATCGCACTCTCATCATACCAAAAAAAAACATTATTATATACGCCTGATTTTAAGTTTACGTAAATATTTCGAGGTGACATTCCCCATCTTCTCCGTCAATCTTGCCGTGACTCGCGAAAGCAAAAGATAATGAGCTACTTTTTCTTCTACGCAGAATAGTAGAAGTCAAGAGCCTACTAGTCTCTGCCGCAATCTCGTAGTAGCTGAAATGATGGAAGTGAATGAACGATAATGGTAACGGTACACAAGCAAGATGGTGATGTTGGTGGTGGTTTTGGTGGAAGAAAGAATTATTAGAGAATGCAGAAAGACAAGCTGGCCACGTGTAATGCATCATAATGACACAGAAGACATGTCGTGTCAAGACTGCATAAGCACAGAAAAGAAAGCATAAAGCAAGTGAAAAGACAACGACAACAACTGCAGACACGCTAAACAGGAGAAAGTCAAAGTGAAAGCGGTTGTTGTCTTGAGAAAAAAATGTGGCGTTTCAAGCGAGAAAAAAAAAACCTGACTTGAGAAATCTTGCACCATTCTATTAGGTCCATTTCCATTTCATTGGTCTCAAGAAGGAAATGTTAAAATTAGGTATATGGGAAGACTCTAAATAGAATGCATTTATAGTATCTTTGCAGCTGGTGTGGTGTGGCATGGCTGGCTGGTCTGGTACTAGACGGCTACTGATGTTTTGTCACAACTACTACTACTATTTACTGCGGCGAAATGGTATTTTGCTAATGACATGAGTAGGCGCTTGAACGGAATAAGATTTCGTGGAAACGTGATTTACTTTGTGAGATTAGATTGCCCAGAGGTTTACTTATTTATTAGCGCTTGGTAGTCAAGAGAAGCACCTACTTTTCGTCAACATAACACCAACCAACCAACCAACCAACTGCTGTGTGGTTCCATATGAAAACCTTCTCAGCACATTTTCCAGCTTGTGGTGTATACAACGTTTTGCTTTTGACGTGACATATAAATACCTAAGCCCAAAGGCGTAGACAGAATTAGCCGTGTCTTTTTTTTTACAAAAATTCGCAAATCCTGCTTTTTCAATCATGGCCCACGCTTTCCTATTTTGGTTCCAAGTAGTTCAGAATGATTGACATGTTCGTAAAACCTAAAAATTTTGCACGTTTTCCGATGCACTAGGCAGAATCAAGTATGTTTCTTGAAGAGGCCATTAAATTCAAAACTTACATCGTATCCCACATAATACTACCGCGATTTCTGTGGAATGGGAGTAGTAAAGCTACACTAGGCAACTCAACAGTCGTCATTATCTCTTGCGGGAGCGATTTTTTTCTTACGTAAGTACTTACGTACGTATTGCAAAAAAAGCGCCACAGTTCAGTTCAAAAGAAAGGAGGCTTTCTTTATAAAACTAACCTTCTCAGCACATTTTCCAGCTTGTGGTGTATACAACGTTTTGCTTTTGACGTGACATATAAATACCTAAGCCCAAAGGCGTAGACAGAATTAGCCGGGTCTTTTTTTTACAAAAATTCGCAAATCCTACTTTTTCAATCATGGCCCACGCTTTTCTATTTTTATTCCAAGTATAGTTCAGAATGATTGACATGTTCGTAAAACCTAAAAATTTTGCACGTTTTCCGATGCACTAGGCAGAATCAAGTAAGTATGTTTCTTGAAGAGGCCATTAAATTCAAAACTTACATCGTATCCCACATAATACTACCGCGATTTCTGTGGAATGGGAGTGGTAAAGCTGCACTAGGCAACTCAACAGTCGTCATTATCTCTTGCGGGAGCGATTTTTTTTCTTACGTAAGTACTTACGTACGTATTGCAAAAAAAGCGCCACAGTTCAGTTCAAAAGAAAGGAGGCTTTCTTTATAAAACATACTTATCTTCTGCAATGATGATAAGCCCTGTGGCTCTTTTCCTGCAACTGGCATGCTTTCTATCTCCCATTCTCCCACTTTGCACATATTTTACCTACATAAATTTCTAGCCTTTTAGAGAAACCAGAACTTTTATCTTTGTTCTTTAGTGTCTTTAAAAAAAGGGGAAAAATCTTGGTTATATAATATGGGCTTTCATAATGTGACGACTTTGCTTTATGTAAAGAGGCTTAACAACATACCCACTTTTTTTCCTCCTCTTATTATTGCTATCTATGTCTAAAACATTGGCCCATTTTCTTTGACTGCTTTTGTGCCGCTATCATCCCCTCCATGTAATATATAATGTATGCCATTGGCTCTTTTCCTGCAACTGGCATGCTTTCTATCTCCCATTCTCCCACTTTGCACATATTTTACCTACATAAATTTCTAGCCTTTTAGAGAAACCAGAACCTTTATCTTTGTTCTTTAGTGGCTTTAAAAGAAGGGGAAAAAATCTTGGTTATATAATATGGGCTTTCATAATGTGACGACTTTGCTTTATGTAAAGAGGCTTAACAACATACCCACTTTTTTTTCTTCCTCTTATTATTGCTATCTATGTCTAAAACATTGGCCCATTTTCTTTGACTGCTTTTGTGCCGCTATCATCCCCTCCATGTAATATATAATGTATGCCACAAAAAAATACCACTGCTATCTCCCTCCCTCCACTATTAGAACTATACCATAATCATCATCATCATCATCCTCCTCATGATCATCATTTTCTTTCTTTCCCTTGAAGGGAAAACAGAGCTTGTGCAGCTCCAATCTCTAGCAATCAACATTTTTTCCTCAAGACCAGAACAGACCAGACCACTTCCATTCCACTTTCTTTTCTTCTCATTTTATACTGCCTTTTTCACACCCAAGAGGAAAGAAAAAAAGCATTTTGCATTCTTTTTCTTTCCATTTCTCCCTTTTTCACTTTGGCCCGCAAACAACCATTTTCTATTTTTTCACGTTTTCCTCTTTTTCTCTCTCTCTACTTTTTTTTATTACAACAACAAAAAAGAGCATACTTCCTGTGTGTCTCCCACAAAAAAGGAAGAAAAAATCAGTAAAAAAGAGAGTACTACCTACTTACTAGACTACTATTTCTCCCGCTGGCAGAGATGTTTTTTATGTAAAGAAGCCTCAAGCTCTCGGCAAGAAGAGGAAATGATAGTGGCATTTTTGCACATTATGATGTACACGAAGAGTTTTGGCTTTTTTCAACGAGTGAAAGATGGAAATCGAGAATATTTCTTTGAAAAGCTAAAGAAAAGTCGGAAAAGGCATCTAAAAATATATTGCGTGCATGCATACTTACGTCGTCGTCTCGACAAAAATAGAAATACGACGATGATGATGATGGTGATGGTGTGAATGATCATGAAATGGTACCTATCGCTTGGACCATATTTTTTTTCTACGAAACTTCTTTCGTTTTTCTCTTTTTTACATTTGGTTTATCTCAGAAAGAAAAACCGAAGCTGAGGCTAAGAGAGGAATACTTAGTTTGCAATGCAAAGCTATGGGAAAATATGAAAAACTTTAGGGATTTTTTTGGTTGTTTAGGATGCGCAATATGGTTCGGTTGGCTGAATGCCTAAGAGGGAATCGTTTTCTACGACATTCGCAAAAAAAGTTTTATTTTTTTTCAGTTTATTCATAGGGACAGCAGTTGGTTTTGGTGTTGGTGAAGCTGTGAGATTCAAAGAGAAATGAGGATGATTACGTGTGTAAAAATGATAATGTCCCATAATAAAAAATTCTCTATTTTTTTTTGTTTTTGTTTCACAGAAAAAGTTGATGGAGATCTGAAGGCGTTACTTGCCTTGGAGAAGAGAAGGAATCAGGTCGTTTCTGACGGCACGACGAATAGTTCCCTTGGGTATGGTGTAAGAGGAACCATCCCTTCTTCAACTTCAGGAGGAGAAAATAAAAGAGTAGAAAGTGGGAGTAGTAGTGTGTCATCTTCAACCACTCCAGCAACACATCACCACAGCTTAAAATTCCAGTTTCATCGTGTTCACGATCTAAATTCGCACGGCCAGCCGACAAGCAGAGGGATTGCTGCCGTGGTTGTTGAAACTTCAAACAATGATAATGACGATCATAGTAATAGTACGAGTTCAACTATTAAATCTTCAAATACCTTAGCCGAGGCCGAAGCTGAGAAGAGGATAACATCGTCAGCAAGTTTAGATGGGCTTATGCATAAAGGCGGGGAGAATGTAAGCACGAGCTCGAGTGCAATTTTAAGTAATAATAAAAATGATATTACCATTAGCAGTAGCAATAGTAATAGTTTCAGCAGATTTGGGAACAAAGGGAAACACGTCGATTTGGCAAGTGATAAAAGCAGTAGTAGTTCCACTAGTAGTGATAACAGTAGAAAGTACGTTAAGGACTCGGAGTCGCGTAAAAGTGGTGCCCTTGTGCAACCAACAACCGAAGTATTGAGCCAAGGGAATCTGCCCAATTCCCATAAAATCCAATGGGACATGAGGAGACATGGTTGGGAAGAGGGAGGTGGTAGCGTGGGAGATGAAGTGCAGAAAAAAGAGCTCGTTGTAGAGGCACACCAAGAAGGAAATGATGACAGCGAACGTCACCATCCTGCCAGGCATCATCATCATCTTCTTCATCACCAAGAACATGTTCAGCGTGACCATTACTTTCACAAAAATTACCAGAAACATCATCATCATCCTCCTCACGATAACCATCCGGATGGGCATGACGACAGTAATAGCAGCAAGTTCAAACTTCTCCAGCTGAGTCAAATTTCTACAAAAAATGTCGATAAAAACGGTGATGATGACCATGTCCAGAAGAACAACTTTGAAGGGGAGAAAATGGGACGTGGAGATGGAGATGAGCTTTTCTTTCCGCAAAACAAGCACCATCACAAGGGCCATGCCCATCATCATCACGCTGAAAAACAACGGGAGGGAGGAGGCGGAAGTGATCTACTGTCACCATTCTTGGATGTTGGTAGTCACCAGCAAAACAATAATAATAATAATCATAGATATTACTCGGAGAATGATGACCATTTGCGGGAGGCACAACAACTGAAAAAAGAAAATTATCCGAGAGAAAAGGACAGTACCAGTGCCAGTGATCACAAGCGTCAGCAACACCAACACCATCACCATCCACAGCATCACCATCCATCCTTGCGTTGGGAACATCATAATAACGGGCACAGTAGTGGAAGCTGGAAACGACTTGTTTTATAATCATTGGCAGCATCCTTTTTTATTCCAATGACCTGGCCTGGGACAGTGAAAGTGAGTAAATAACAATAAAAGAGAGAAATGGGGGTAATGCACTAAAGGAAAAAATCCATAATCGTGTTTTTGCATTGCATTTTTTGGCGAGACAAAATTGAAAAGAGAAGAAATATGAAGGATAAAATTAAATGAATTGAATGGTGGTGCTATAAAAATGATTTACGAAGTGAAAACTATGGCCGCCCTAATTACGACGGGGAAAAAGTCCTAAAAAAATTCTATTGCATTGCCAAAAAAATGTCGCATTGGGTATTGCACATTGATAAAAAGTATTTTATTGCATTTACACGTCCGAGTGGGAGTTCGATGAACGAAAGCATATCAAATTATGAATGTTTAGGGTAGATAGATCTAATTTTTTTCTAATCCAAAGCTTTAGACTACTTAGCATATTTAAAAGGAAATATCTCGTTTGAGTGTCTCTGTCAGATTTGAATTTGAGTATTGAATGGGAAATTGTAATATTTTAAAAAATGTTGTGTATCCACGATAAATCTAATTAGTTTTACCTATTCATTGTGTATAGAAATGTACCTCGTAGATAATTCTTCACATGCATATTCTATCTTTCCGCATTAAACTGAATGGTATTATCATACATAAATAAGTAGAGCTAAAGTTATTTATTACCTATTCAAGTAAAGTCATATTTATATTTTATGCAAACCATTACCTTTTAAGCATCTTTTTGAATAAAATAAATAAGCATGAAATAAAAAATTTAAGCAAGGTCTTAATCGTATAGTTGGACATCCTTTTGGCAAATGAGGAAAAAATACAAAGAGAAAAATTTCCTGTACGCAAATGGGATGAAAAACTTTCTCCACCTTGTTCTGTAGATAATGTAGATTGCAGCTCTACACCCTTCGTAGGTATGTAATTATGAAATGCTATAAAATGCTGCATATATTTACTCAATTTAATTATAACCATAATTAAATCTTTATGATTGTAGCAAACTTAATGATATTGTTTACTTCATAAATTTGTGGATGAGTCTGAGGGTTCAAATATAATTGAATAAATATGAAAACTACAACTAAACAATTTTTGATACTTTTCGCAGGCATTGAATTTTATTATTCATATTGGCCGGTCTGTCACATTTAAAAACAAATAACATTTCGCTACCCACGAGCGGTTTATGCAAGCCCTTCTCGTGATGTGATTGAATCTGATAAACAATAGCAATCAGAAAATCAGCAAGCTTTCTCAAATGTCATGATGATGACGCATGTTCACGGTTAAATGGATAAACAATTTTCTCCCACTCCCACTTGGCAATAGTTTTACAAGGTTTCTATTTTGAAAAGTTCAAATAAACATGGAAAAGTACTGCGTCTCATTTTGAAAAGGAAAGGTGTTTTAATAAATAAGGGAAATTATAAGCATCTCTCAAAATTGTAACTGTTTTGCTAGCGAATATTTTTTCAGCTACTTTTGTCAACGAAAAATGCTAAAATAGGGAAGACTCACAATGCCCCAATCTTGTATTCATATATTAAAGAGCTGAGTATTTAGTGTGCTCGACTCTCATATTCAGAAATTTCCTCTCAACCGTGAAAACAATGGCACAACGGAATTAGTAAAGCAAGCACTATATGCAATCAACCATATACTTCGACTTACTTGAGGCTCTTCATAGTGTACACACACAAAGAGGAGTCCAAAGGAATTTATAGGGAAATGAGCCGGAAGATATGACAAGAATAAAATGATACTTACTCGTACTATTAAAAGCAATATTGAACATGGGACGATTGTGGTAAGTACGTAATGGTAGCCTTAAGGAGACAATAATGGCCACTAATTTTATCTCTTTATCACACCAAATTCCCACCAAAAAACGGATATTAGGGAACATTTACAGAGAAAGAGCATCCTTTTCCACCATTATTATTATTGCGATCGTTTTGTGAAGTGTGACAAAAAGCATTCATCTGTATCGCCGGAAGTGGAACTCTCCAAACAATAGCCTGGATAACTGCTGTTCGTGGAAAAGCTGCCGTTTTAATCGTTATGCGAAAGCACGAACTACTAATATTTGTCAAAGTCTTGAGTCTTGATAGTTATTGTATTCTCTCGGAAAATAGTTAGTATCAAAAAACACGTAATAAAAGCTACCCTTTCCCTCATGCCATACACTGCAAAGATTTGCTTTTTTAAGCATTTTTTGCAGACCGTATGTAATCCCCTAATTTACAACATTTTTTTCTAAATCGCAGCAAAAATCATTTCCATGAGTCATCATGTTTACTTGTTGATTTTCGATTGTCCGACAAAGCTTTTGAGATTTGATATGCCATGAAAAAATTAAGCTTCAAAATCAGACGTGTTTCATTTCCACAGTAAGGTAAATCCCCCATTCTCTGGAAAAGCCCTACAGCTTCATACACTCTTCTAATTCCACTAAAATAATCGCGTAATCTCTTCTCTCCATTGCATTGTGCTATCATTCATGCATAAAACCTCAAAGCTTCATTCAAAAGATCAAAGCATCAGAGAATGATTACGCAAGCATGTGTATGAATATGACTAGTTTTTTAAACTTTTATGAGCCCTGTGGGAAAGAAATTACATATTTTCCAGAATCCTTCAAACGATTTAGCAGGATTTGTTACAAATAAAAAACCACGATGAAAGTAAAGGATGAATTAATATTTTAAAACTTTATTTTCGCATCAAATAGCATAAATACTTCTACATGAAAAAAAATTACGAACCAATAAACTACTCTAGTAAGTTTTAAGAGGGCTTACCAATAACAATAACAAATCGCTCTGGTATAATGGGCAGAGTTTGAGATTTATAAAAACCAAAAATCATAAATACCTTCTCCTGCCTTCGCTTTTTGATAAGTCGATTAAAAACTTAAAAAAGACAAAGGTTAAAAAATTTTCAGAATCACAGAAATAGCTTACATGACAAAGAGACGGTGCAAAACCTCCTCTTACTTTACTTTTACGCTACGCTACGCAAAAGAATAACGAAATAAAAACTTAATGGTTTGATCTTTCACATGCACTTGAGCCACCACTTTCATTTCAAAAGTGCTGGACGAGAAGGACATGAATAAAATATAAATACGGGATTACACACACGCCTACTCTTACGCCCATATAGAAAATTATAATTTCCGTTTGAAGCCATTTGTGAAAGCGTATTTACTAATGGTAAAGTAAGCCTTCTCTACATCATCTCACTCACATCGCCCCATTTTAACATATCAACAAAAAAAAGAAAGAAAGAAGTAATAGTAATAATAAAAGTATGCATTCCACTTCTCTTCCCACTTCATTCAAACTTGCTTTGAACTCCACTCCAACTCCGCTTGTTAGTGAATGCCAACGACGTCTTTGTGGTGGCAGGTGTTTGTCATGGCGCTCACAATCTTCTCGCTGGATATTCCCAACTCGCACATGTTTACCAAAAGGTACAATTTACGGGTCACATACGGATTCTATAATATTGAGCAAAATTCACAAAAAAAGAAAGAACTCACATCATTTTCTTTTTTACTGTTCAGTTGTAGATAGATCGTCAGTTGAAAGAAATGTAGGAGGAAGGAAATGCTCCATACTTACGTTACTCGTAAGTATAGTCATAAGCCATCATATCAGAATAATGTGCGAGTATGTGTATGTGTGTGTGTCAACGAAAAAATGTTTGAATGCTGAACAGAGCATAAAAAGCACTTATCTGTCTTCTTATTTTCCCTTCTCATTTTTTAAGTCACTCGGGAGGGAGGGGAATGTCACATGCTAATTCACTCTTCTTCTTCTTCTTCTTCTGTAGGGAAAGTTGTGTTGCGAAAGTGCACATATGCCTCCGTAATAATAATGCTTAGACAAATAACTCGAGAAAATATTTTTTTCTATCCCGTCACAATCGTCATCATCATCGTGATCCTATCCATTAAAGATTCCCTAAAAATACGGTTTTTTACTCCTCCTCAAAGCTCAATATTAAATGGTCGTGTGAATGGCAAAGAAACGGAATATTATGGCGTATTTAAATGGATAACTTTCAAAGGAAATATCCGTAACGGGATGGGATGAAGCATCATCTGCTTCCACTGCTTTAACTCATGCAACATATTTTCAGTGAAAGAAGAAAAAAAATCTCGCATTCAAATAGAAAATTCCATTCCTGGAAATGTCTAGTCTTTTTGAACACAAAAATATCTGTCATTTTCATACGGTATACTTCCCGTCACCTTTTTTTATAAAAATGAAAAGACCACACACACAAACTCACACATAAAAAAATCTCAAATTTCTTCTAAAAGTATCATTATGATTGCACGAAAAATGAATAAGAAATGAAAGGATATGATAATGATTTCAATAAAAAGAGGAGTCTTTCCCTTACTTTTGCAATGCTGAAGCAGTTCTTGGAGAAGTATTTGGTGACTCTCTCGTAGCAGTCAAAATTTGTGAGATCCAGGCGGTGGTTATGAAGTAGCTCGTGCACTTGACTATTGCTGTTTTTCTCCAACTCCTCCTCTGAAGTGGAAGTCAAGTTGGCGGTATGACCATGTCCTGTCACAGCCTCAATTATGGCCGTCATTTGAAACGTTACCAGTTTCCGCATCTGCCACACATCAAAAACAACATTTCATTCTTATGAAGACAGTAGTAGAAATCTAGAGAGGAAACAACGATTACTTCTTCCTCCCTTTTCCCTACAATACGCAGTAATAGGCACGGAAGGGAATGGAGCAAAGCATACAGATGCCTTAATAAAATAAGGCAGTGTAATCATCCACGAAGACTTTTTTCACTTTTTTTTCAAGATACTTTTCACCACCATCATCATCATATTTTCTTCAAATTTCATTCTTATTCCATTTTCACCGGTCGCAAGCTCACATATCACGACAGGTCGGTAGCTCGTATTTCATGTGAGGAAAGCCATTTAGCAGATTACCTTTTACATTTTCACCGACACTGAAACTCACTCCGCTTCAAATGACTTTCTATTCATGAAAAAGTTTCATGTGTGAAACTCATACGTTCCCCTTATTAACTTGTTACCTGCCCTTCCATTCATTTCGTTTTCATTTCACCTTGCATAACTCAAACCCGCGGCATAAAAAAGCGTTGAAAAACGTGCACTTTTTATTTAAAGCTTTAAAATGGAAAGTTAGAAGGGAAGCTTTGCAAAAGGATGTCTGCATCTCGAAAAAAGTAAAAAACTCATTAAAGCACTTTCATTAAAATGATAGCATCCCACCTAAATTCTCATGTCAATGTCCTCAATATCGGAATCAAGCTGTCAGTTACACGGCTTCCTCCCGTCTAAAAAATAAGCACCCGTATCCGTAAACATGTTCGCTCTCTCATTCTCTGTTTTATTTACGTAAGCAAACTGAAACGATGCTGAAAGCCTTTTAATTATTGCGTTTCAGAAAGAAACTTTTCTTTGGAAACATGAACATCAAAACAAGCAAGGCACACACAATCGAAATATTATGTAGGTACATATTATCCTGTGTACGGAAGACATTCATTCAAATATTCTCCTGGGAATTTCTTCCTTTTTAGTGAGTAATTAAACACATTCAGGATTACGTTGAANATATTATGTAGGTACATATTATCCTGTGTACGGAAGACATTCATTCAAATATTCTCCTGGGAATTTCTTCCTTTTTAGTGAGTAATTAAACACATTCAGGATTACGTTGAACAATAATGCAGGCACAAAAGCAACACGAGCGCATAGAGTTGCACATAATGTGCCTCTTCTACTTCAATGGATCAGGAGCATCATTATGATCAAGAGGAAGATTTTTGGGATGATGATGACGATCATGTTGATTATCATCTACAACTACAACAAGAGCAGCTTTAATTTTCAGACAAGCAGCAAATGCAAGGGTAACAAAGTGAAAGAATCCAAAACAGCATCGAATCAAGCTCAGCACGAGCGAGCCTGAGCCTTGTCTGGCCTGCAGTGCATTTCTCTAGAATTTTCCCTGTTTTTGTTTAGATTCTCATTATGAATTTCGAGGGTTTGTTTGAGTCTAGTCTAGATACAAAATGAAGGAGTTGAGCATCTCAGCTTAACATCAAGATCAGTTCGTCGTCGTCAGTGAAAATTACGACATGACACTCTCCAACAGTGAAAACTTCTTGAGGAGTGAAACGATTGAATAGGATGCAATGCAACTTGAAAAAAAGTTTTTATACTTGAGACTCTCTTGTCTTCTCTTCTTATTTGTCTTTCTCCCGTAGTGGAAATAATGCCACACGCTGGGAAAAGTGTTTTTTTGCTGAACAAGATGTAATCAAATTCGTGTTTGAAGTAGCAAAAAAAAACTTGCTTAGTGTATTTGGCTTGAGTCTTTTTCCCTGTCCCATTACATATTTCTACAGGATAGGCACACGCCAACCTACAGCGCCAGAGGGGAAGGACAGGACAGTGCATTTTGAGTGGAATTATACCTTGAATGTGAATCTGATAAGTAAAATCAAAATGAACGACAAGATTACAAGTAAAAGTTTTTCCCTTTCATTCCTTTCTCTATCGGCGCCACATAGATATTCTGATCAATTTCTGGTCTCTGAGAGGTTTTTTCTACCGCGATGGAAATCCAATTGGGATACCAGATCATTCAGAAAAAAGTCATCAGCCCATGTCGTTCAATATGGCAAGAATTTTAATGAGAAAATCTAATGGCATATGTGATAGCACGATAGCAGCATTGTTGCCCTTTCAAAACCAGATGGAAAATGGAAAGTGCGTNATGGAAATCCAATTGGGATACCAGATCATTCAGGAAAAAGTCATCAGCTCATGTCGTTCAATATGGCAAAGAATTTTAATGAGAAAATCTAATGGCATATGTGATAGCACGGTAGCAGCATTGTTGCACTTTCAAAACCAGATGGAAAAGGGAAAGTGCGTGGCAGTGGCAAAGTCCAAACTCATGCTTCCCTGGAGGGTCCCAACAAGGGAATAATTTTTAACGGGATAATAATTTGCAACGTAAAGTCTCTCTTTGTTCTTTGGAATCTCATGGGTCGCCTAATGTTCTCATAAAAACTTTTTGTTAAAAAAATTTCTCATTTTGACAGTTGGCTTTGGCCTGGCTATGTAAAAAAAAACTCAAGGCCCAGCTGACTTTATCCATAACATAAAGTTGGGTTACCATTCTTTTCAAAAAGTGATTTCATCTCATCGTCGCCCTCTCCAACTTGCTTTCAAATCCAATAGATAGGATTACACAGCCACACACACTAGTTTTTTTCCATTTCCTCATAATCCTGAGACATGGAAGAAGACGAAAAAGCTGGCAAATTATTTTCTAACATGCTTTCACCAAAAACTTCTAAATAGTAGTAGTCACAGCTCACATGCTGTCTCTTTTTGTATGTTTCAGTTGAAAAGTTCAGGACAACCTGCACGTATGTAAGTTGAAGGCACAAAGGTATCATTCCGTGTTAAGCCAAGCGTGCCTCACTTTTCAAAGTACATAGAAACTTGAGCTACTTCCAGTTCAACTTCCATTCCATTCCAGAGGGCTAAAGGGTATTTAAAACTGAACATGATGATGGCGATTGAGATGATGATAATAATCATCATCATCGTCCTCAGTCCTCATCATCCTATCCAATCCCCCATCTTTCTTTTCACGGGGAAAAAGGAGACTTGCTGGTTAATTGAGATTTTTTTTGGATGAGAATTTAATTACACACTCACTTTGTACAGTCTTCTCAGCTGGGATTTTAGTTCTCGCCTTTCCTCTTTATTTTGAGTCCGGGCCAACTTCCATTGGAGAATGGTGGGGACGACGTCTTCAGATCTGACTGCGTCCAACTGGAAAAACCCAAACAAAATAATTTAGTCTTTTTTTCAGGAATACACATAAACGCCCATACTTTTCCCATTAGCCCTACATCTACTACAAACAACATTACTCTGTCCTTGTCTCATTCCTTGAAAGTGTATACGACCTGCTTATTCCATTTTGTTCTTTTACCCGAACCCACTTTAGACCTGGACCGGAAGTTTACTACGTAAAACTACGCAACGAAGCCTTTTCTTTTGCCTCGTTGATGAATGCTGATGACGATGTGGTAATATAAACAAAAATATATGTATGGAAAACGCATTGTGTTCTTCCTGTTTTCTCCTTCTCTGTCTCTTCCCCCAACTTTTTCTTAATATTCTCTTTGTGCATGCGAAATAGTAAACAATAAATCCTTCCATTTTGCCAAGTGAAAAGAGGAGA